>APFE030070070.1:0-24946 GCA_000404065.3 Pinus taeda | reverse complement strand
GGGGACTACATAGGCACAAAAATATAATAAGGGGGTTTCACTAATAACAATAAGGGGTTACGCTAGTAGTATAGGGACCTAACAAAGGGCTTGTTTCTTCTTAGGGGGAATTTTTGGGAAGGATTACAAGGATTTGTGTCGATACAAACCCATGTATTCATTTACTAGTTCTGTAATTTCCTAATGAAGGCGAGATGTTGAGACTTAGACAACCATGTAGGTTTTAACCTCGTACAGAAATTACCTGCATACGAATTCTAAAACACAGAAAATAAACCATGTGAGAGAATAACACATAAAACACATATACACAGATATTTTCCCCTCGATCACAGAACCGGGACTACAAGATTGATTTTTCATTATGTTCCTTTCAATGTTACAATACATATTTATATATGCCAAAGCATCCAAAACAATGGACCGAAAACCATCACGTCCAGAACCATGGACCAAAAACCATCGCATCCAAAACAATGGACCAAAACCATAGGTAGGTCCTCCTAACCTAATATACGGTCCCAAAAAAAAAATTCTTAGGGCGCTGCCCCAAACCCCATAGAAGGGGGCTACCCACCACCCAGACAAGGGGGGCTTCCACCCCCGTGTGATCCCCCCGATGTGCAATCAACGCATTGAAGGGGGGGCACTGCCCCCCCTCTAACCCCCCGATTAACTACGTAGGCTAGTCATGGAAAGAATATAACACAACCCAACATTCTCCCTCTTGTTGTTTTCTTTCCACAGGGGGCCACAGGAGAGCTTAATCATTTATTCCATCCTGCAATGCCCATTGTTTCTCTACACCAAGAGAACTTATCAGAGCTCATATATTTTGTCAATGCATCTATAGTATTCTTCAAAATGTCCACCTTTACAAGAAACACCTTTTTGTCTTCTATCATATCCCTCACAAAGTGATACTGAACATCGACGTGCTTTGTCTTTGAATGGTAAGCAGGGTTCTTTGCCAAGAAAATTGCACTTTTGTTGTCATAGTCTATCCTTATACCTCCCTGTACTAACCCCATGCTTGAACACTATCTCTGCAACCAAACTACTTCCTTGCTTGCATGAGCGGCTACCATGCATTTTGCCTCTGTAGTTGATAGTGCCACTACAGATTTTTTCCTACTTATCCAATTGACTACAACTCCAAATAGGTTAAACACATAACCACTTGTAGATATTCTCTGATCCAAATCTCCAAACCATTATGTATCAACAAAGCCATGAATATCCAACACTCTATCTAATCCTGGTCTTCCTTGGTAGCACAAACCATAATCACTAGTGCAACGCAAATACATTAAAACCCACTTCACTATTGTCTAGTTCTCCTTCCCTGGTTTTGACATAATCCTGCTCAATACTCCCACTACATGTGCAGTTTGGTCTAGTATAGACCATTGCATACATCAGGCTACCGATTGCACTTGCATATGGAACATGGGACATGTCCTCTTCCTATTCTTGTGTCTTGGGACACTATTCAGCAGATAACTTTACACCTACAGGAATAGGAACCTTCACCGGTTTACTATCCCGCATATTAAACCTCTACAATATTATCTTGACATACTTCCTCTAGTTTAACCAGAGTTTCCTCTTTGCCTAATCTTTTTTAATTTCCATGCCCAAAATATATTTTGCCACACCAAGATCTTTCATGTCGAATTTAGGGGACATTTGGGTCTTCAAATCCTGGATAATTTCTTTATCATTTCCAACCAGCAACATGTCATCCACATACAAGACCAGATAAATGACATGGCCACCAATTAATTTAAAATACACATAGTAATCTGCTTTGCTTCTAGTGAAGCCAAGTCCCCGTATAATTGTATCAAATTTCTGGTACCACATCCTTGGTGACTATTTTAACCCATACAGAGACTTCTTTAACTTGGATAGTAGTTATTTCTTACCCTTCACCGCAAAACCTTCAGGTTGTTTCATGTAGATCTCCTTTTCCAGATCCCCGTGAAGAAATGTTGTCTTCACATCCATCTGTTCTGAGTCAAAATCAAAAGCAGCAGCAACATATAAAAGTAATCTAATAGAACTTACCTTGGAAACAGGAGAAAAAATATCACCGAAATCAATTCCCGTCACCTAGGAATAACCTTTTGCTACCAACCAAGCTTTGCAATTCTCCACCTTTCTTTCTGCATTTGTCGTCTTCTTGAACACCAATTTACTGCCAATGGGTTTCCTCCAGCCGACAACTCCACCAGATCCCAAGCCTCATTTTTGTGCAAAGATGCCATTTCATCAAACATGGCCTCTTTCCAGAGTTTTCCATCCTCTGAATCTATTGCTTCCTTCACAGTTTTGGGATCATCATCAATAATAGAATAAAGAAAAAATTGAACATAAAGTAGATGGACTATACCTTTCTAGCTACCTTCTTTCTCGAACTGATCTTCTCACACCCAGAGTTTGTGGCTCTTCATCTTCTAATTCCTCCTCTTCTGTAGAGTCTAATTCTTCCTCCTTTAGCTCAAACTCTATCTTCTCAAGTTCCTTTGATGGGACTTCATGTGTAATAACATATTTCACCTCTCTGAACACCACATCTCGGTTGTACGCAACCTTCCTTGTTACTGGGTTCCAAATCTTATAACCCTTTAAACCATCCTTATACCCAAAACAGATGCACTTTTCAGATTTACTATCCAACTTGGTTCTTTTCTTCTTTGGAACATGTACATATGCATCACATCCAAATACCCTCAGATGTGAAAGAGAGGTTTTCTTACTAGTCCATACCTCTTGTGGAGTCTTATCCTCCAACGTTGATGAAGGTGATTTGTTGACCAGGTAACATGTTGTGTCCGTCGCCTCTGCCCAGAATTCTTGTCCTAACCCGACACCACTAAGCATGCTTCATTCCCTTTCCATCAATGTCTTGTTCATTCTTTCTACAACTCCATTTTTCTCAGTTGTATATGGAGTAGTCTTCTTCCATGCTATACCACACTTCTTATAGAATTATTTAAATTCCTTACTACAAAACTCTTCACCGTTATCTGTCCTCAACACCTTTATCTTCTTCTATGTCTGGTTTTCCACCACAACCTTAAATTCTTTAAACCTGTCAAAGGCTTCAGATTTCTTCTTAAGGAAATATATCCATGTATTCCTTGAGAAGTCATCTATAAATGACACATAGTACAAAAACTTACCTAGTGATGGAACCTTCACATGTCCAAACACATCATTGTGTACAAGTTCTAATATCTGTTTTTCCCTCTTACCACCAAAGGGGAAACTCACCCGATTCTGCTTCCCATATACAAAATTTTCACAGAAATCAAAATCCAGGGAGCTATTACTCATACCTTCTGCCATACCATTACCATAATGTATTCAAAGGCTCTTCTCTCCAATATATCCAAGCCTTTGATGCCACAACATGGTCTTCGCTCCAGAGACCACAAGATTTTCTACTCCACTTTCAGGAACCATAGAACTATTGCACCCATCAACAACAGTGCTACCTTGCAGCTTGTACAGAGTTCCAATCTGAACTCCCCGCATCAATACTAGTGCTCCTTGAACCATCTTGCAGGTATCCTTCTCGAACACTTTTTTTTCTCCTGCATCATCCAACTTGCTTATAGAAATTAGTTTTTTGGCCAATGTAGGAATATGCAGAACACCCAGAAGTGTTCTAACCGTTACACCTTGCAACTTCACCTTTACTTTTTTGTGACCAACAATTCTAGCCTTCCTATCATCCCCTAAGAAGACATCACCACCATCATATTTCTCATACTCGCAGAACCACTCTCTTTCGGGAGTGAAGTGAAAGGATGCACCTGAGTCATTCAACCATGCCTCATGATCTACATGTGTACTTTAAGAATCCAAGTACATGTCCCCACCTTCATTGGAAAATGTAGCTAGCAAGGTCTTTTGGCTTATGCCTTAGCCAATGAAGGCCTCAAACTATCCTCATGGGTTAGACTTTGGTTAGGATGAGTTATTTCTAATTCACTGGAATAATCATCAAGTTGGCATGTGTAGAGTTAGATATTCGGTTAAAGAGGAGTCTTCATTACTTTGACTACAGAACAAGGTGGCAGTTACAAGTTCAGTTAGAGGGAGTTGGTCTCCAGTGTTGATTGGAGAGAGAACGGGTTAAGATATCTAATGTTGATTAAAGAAAGGACGAGAATAAATCTCAGTTAACTCTTCAATTAGAACTCGAGTTCTAAATTTAATTGGGCCTTCTTATATGTTTCAAGTAGGCCTATAAAGACAAGGATGAAGGCACAAAATATTCATAAGTTTTCTGCACAATGTTTGTGTGACAACACAACTCATGAGTTTGTGAGAAGAACCTTGATTTTGTAGAGTGCATGAATTGTTTCCTAAGAAATAGGAGGAACAAGTTTGCAATGATTTAGGATTTGGTTGTACACAAAGAATAGGAGTTGGGTCCTAAAGAATAGGAGGTAGAAAGTGCACTAAGAAATAGGGAACAAGTACACTAGAAAATAGCACCTGAAGTGCACTAGGAAATAAGGAATCTACACAAAGAATAGGGCATCCAAGTGTGAAAGGAAGGATGAGTGAGGTTGAGTAAGATATCAATGAATGTTACAAATAAGTAAAGGAGGCAGTAGAGGATTGGTTATGAGCTAGAGTGCCAAGATAAAGCAGTGGTCATGGCAGACCAAGATCAACTATATCAGCTAATTTTTGTGAGCGAAGAAGAACACTTTCTCAAGAGATACATATTTATTTTAATATATTCAATTGCTCCAAGGCAATCAATCAAATGCCACATCAAGAAAGAAATTTTTCTTTGTTGGGTTTCTTGAGAAAATAAGTTCTATTTTTTGTGATGTGTTTTTATTTGCGATAGCCCCACCCATGGTTCTCTCATAATATGCATTGCAAATATTTTTACAAATATAATATTTAAAAAATGCTAAGTCAAAGGGACATGGATTCCAAAGATGAAGAGGAGGATTGTTTGCTTAGGATGTTGAGGTTTTCTTGTGCAAAATATTTGAATTGTTGGAGAGGCATTAAAAGTTGGCCGGTGTATGAATTAATGAAATGGTTCTTAAAGTTGAATTAATTGTAAGTAAGGTACATAGGCCCATGCACTTGGGAACCTTCATAAGCAAAAAGGGGAAAGAAATTATGAGAGGAAGTACACAGGGAAAGAAAGGGAGGATGGGATAGTAAATGTCAGCTCAGGAAAAGAGGTGAGAGGAGGAAAAGAAGGGTATTTGTATTAATGTTAGAGGAAGGAGAGAAAACACAAGAGGCGAGTATCAAAAAACAAATAATTATGGTTCAAACAAAAAGTAGCTCAAAACAGAAGGGAAGAGAAGAGAATGGGATTGGTTCTCTCATTCCCCAAAGGTTGTGGGTTGATTTGCTAGTCTCTGGAGTCCTGCAATGACTTGGGTTCCCTAGAGGCTATGGGTTGAGATAGGATCCTTGGAACCTTGTAACAGCTTGGGTCATTGGAGGCTCTGGATTGATACAAAGTCTTTAGATACCTGTAACCGCTTGGGTCCCTGGAGGTTGTGGGTTGGGATGAAATTTCTAGATCCCTATAACAGCTTGGTTCCTCTAGAGGCTATGGGTTGAGATACAAGACTCTAGATCCCTAGAAAACTTGGGAAGAGACCAATCCTAAAGAATCATCAAAGGAAGACTTGATTGAAGACCTATGGTTACTACATTATTGTTATAGTGGATTTTGGACTCCCTGGAAGGGAGTGAATCACTGTGTATGCACTTGTGGTGAGGCAAGAACCTCTAGACTCCCTGTGCTAAGAAGATGGTGGAAGTCAACTACTGGGATTGAGGAAGAGGTCATCTAGATTCCTTGTTTCAGTTGGAAACAGGGGTTCTAATGCATCAAGAAAGCCCCTTAGACTCTGAAATCTAGCTTATGGGTGATAACTGCAAGTAAATGTGGTTGAAGTTGTCTATGGTTGGGTGGGGAGTCCTTGTCCTAGTCTCATTTTCCCTACAAATTTAAATATAAGTAACCATTTGTTCTTGATTACACGTTGATTAATTTATGATGCATTTCTAGTTTAACTCGTTTTGTATTTTTTGGACTGTAATAGTGTTGTTGATGTAATGAACATGTGGTCACACCTTTGTGTGGAGATGGATTCTATTAATGAAAAATATGCATAGATATATGTATGTGTTTCATTTATAAAACTATTTTTCTTCTAAAATGAATTGCTCAAGTGTGTGTCTCTAAACTGGAAAGAGGTGTTGTGTGAAGTGTTTTCTAATGTCTTCATAATCTACAATATGAAACATAATGTAAATGAATAAACTTGATAACAGAGATTATGCCACACCCCTACACTAGATCTTAGTTATGTATGAAATATATAATAATGTCGCTAACAATATATATGAGAATAACTTAAAGGCACCATGACTACCACAGGTAGTGCAAGGATCCATAAGGACCTGGAATACAACTTGGAAACATTGAGCATATAGACCCTTTTTATTATTATGAAAATATTACATGGGAGACTGCCTACTTGGTAGGGTATGTGGTTGCATATATATAACTATTTGTATAGCTATAAGCCTCTGATTTTACACAGGAGGTGTTGCTTAAATTCTGGAAGAGGTACTCTATCTTTTAAGTACAAGGATAGTTGAATCATGTGCATCAAGGTTTAGTCCACCTTCCATTATTATTAGCTTGGATTTCTTCCACTAGCTTCCTAGCATCATTGGTAGGGTATCAGATGGTTTTGCATAGCACCATAGAGCTGCTTATAGTGTTGTATTGAAGTCAAAAACCATTGGCATGTGGAAGGAGAGGTGAAGCCCTTCAAGGATTCATTGTAGGCCCATGGCAGAACACTGCTTCAGGAGCACCTACGTTAGCAAGCCTGGGAATTCCCTGCTTCGATATGAGGAATACCATATGGCTAGGAACTCATTGGAGAGGCCTTCATCCAATCTCAAGAGGGGTATCATCGTGGGTTTCATTAGAAATCCACTTTCATCACTGCTAGAATTGAATAGCAATGCCATTCATGGTGTTTACTAAACCCTATGGAAAATCCCTAGTCAAAATGACAAGTGAGAAGTGATCAGTGAGGAGTTGAAGTGAGCTCTCATGTTATTCGTTGAAATCCAGATTGGGCTCATAGCTCAAAGGCTAATAGGGTATCCATGGCCGGTCCATGGTAGAGTAAAGATAAATCTTTATGCAGCACAAGACGGTAAGCCTTCAAGTTATAATGAAAATCCAATGAGCCTTATCCTTGCACTGATAAAATCCCTAGTCATGGAAACCACAGATTGGCGCGCTTTATTTTTCCCCACATGATTGGACGAGTAACTGGTGGCATGGCCTAGAACCTTCCTCCCTGAGGGGTTAGCTAGAGACCTGTATTTCATAGCAAGAGGATTGAGTGGGATGATTTCAGTTTGGATGAACTAGCTAACACCCAATCCCAATGGTCTTGTGATTGGTCATAGGTGGACACATGACATGTCATCCCACTACTACAAGCCAGCGGAATGAAGGAGAATATGAGTAAGAAGGCACTGAGACAGGAAAAGTGGGATGATTCATGCTCAGTCATCATGTCATTGGATGGAGTTAAGTTGGTGCGGTCAGGCTAGGTGTGGCCTCCATGTACATGAGACATAGTGAGATTAGTGTGGAAATACCTACCTTCCATGTAAGCATGATAGTTTAGACCCAAAGGTGCAAGAGGAGAAATGAAGTGAAGCATCGAGTAAACCTTGTGGGATAACGCAAAGTATGGGTGTGGTAGGGATTTCACCAGCAGAGGCTATTGTTGGTAGGGAAGTGAGCCACATGAAAGGCGAGCCCATCGGTCAGATCCCAAGACTTCCCAAAGATGCGTGGGAAATAGAAAAATATCGTGTCCCTATGAGACCCACCCGACAGGTTAAGAGGTAGCGTATGAATACACGTCGGGGCCTAGGCACTAGAATGATGTAGATTCTTAGTCGAATGGACCAATGAGGAGAACTCATGTGTGCAGGTGAGACCCATTAGTCTGTGTAGGCCCTGAAGTCTCACCATGGATGCACAAAAATGTGCACAAAGGAGAGTGTTAGGATACAAGGGGTGGGATGATGTGGTACAGGTAGTGGTGGTGACCAATAGGAAGAATGTTTTGTGGTCCCACCATCCTGATAAGCCCAAAAGGGAGATCTCAGCGAGTAACAAGGAACATGCTTAGGAATTTTTCGAAGAAGGTAAGTTGGGTGGCGTGTCCACTGGGACTCAAGTAGGAGGCATAAGGGTGCTACGATTGAAGGTGTCGGGTTCAAGCAAAAAGTAGAGGTCATTGCATTTGACAGGGCCTGATAAATGTACATATAATTGTACATATATACCTATATTTGTATGTGTGTAAGCATGCAGAGGGAAAGCTCTATTTATGAGGTTCTGATAATGAGTCAAGAAGCCTAGGTAAAATTCAATGGAAAAACAAAACAAAAGCAAAAACAAAAAAAAAAAATTAAAAAAAAAACGAATATAAACAAAAATAAATAAATATATAAATATATATTAAAAAAAGCCGAGAATTTTACACCATTCCTCTAATAGTATTTGACAGGTTGGGTATGTCACAGGTGTTATCAAAGAATCTAGTTAAAACTTGGATTGGATGGGCTCTATCATGAGCAAGTAATGATTTATGGAATACTAATCAACAAATAATTTAGGTGTTAAAAGTCAATCTAATTGATTAATTGCAGGTTTAATGGGTGTATTGACTTTGTGAGCCTTATGTCAGCAGTAGTCTATTGAGATGAGATTGCAAGCTTGAATGTACAATTAATAATTGTTACTTATGCACCGATATGGATTGTTTTGTTGCAGAGATGTATGCAATCTAGTTGCTTGTCTGTTGATGGAATTATATATTGTGTGATTAATGCATGTGAGTTATTAAATCTGGTTAGTATGATAACATGATTGTTTTATCATAGCAGGGCTCTTCATGATAGCTCCATGAACGCATGTTCATGATTATTATGATATTTAATTTATTATTACAGGTAAAATCTAACATTGTGTGGTTGAAATCACATCAAAAGCAACATAAGACAGAAGAAACACAAAAATGATGACTAGAATGGTTGAGTACATTTCTAATCAATCACAGCATTGAAGTGAATGGGTTAGAGATAACGCAGAAGAAATATTAGTGGACCAAGGGGGAGGGAATCCCTCCCCAGATTGGATGGACACTTTTAGAAGCCTAAGGACTGAAGTAACAAGCTTAAAGGAAGTCAATGAGAGGCTAGTAAGAGCTCAAGAAAGGCAAGCTAAGATCAATGTAATTATCCTACAAAGTCTTTCAAATTGGAAAAGGCCGAGGTAGTCTAAAATGAGGGCCAATAATAGAGATAGGAAGAGCCATCATGAGATAGAAGAGAAAACCAATGGAGCAGGTGGTGATAGGTCCAAGAAAAGGCACATGCGGGGAAGGCCAGGAGATGTATCTTTGATCACCCCAAGAGGAGGAACTAGCACACAAGTGCATCATTCTAGTAGACCATTTAGTTATGCTGCTAGGAAGCACCATTACCATTATGATCACTATCACCTAGCAAGCAAGGGAAGGGAATATGTGCCTGAAGAATTGAAGAAAGCTAAACCACCCACATTTGATGGGGACATGGATAAAGAAGAGGATGTGGAAGCTTGGTTATTGGGTATGAAGAAGTTTCTCATAATACATGGCTATTCTAAAATTATGAAAGCTATAATCACCACTTATAGTCTGAAGGGAAAAGTGGATATATGGTGGGAGGATTTGAAAATAGTTAAAGCCATTGTTGAGAAAGAATCGATTTGGGATGAGTTTGAGAATCTCTTCAGAGAACAATACATGTATGAATGTTATTATGATAGCAAGACAAAGGAGTTATATGAAATCAATATGGGATGGTTATCAGATGAGGAATGTGTAACCAAATTCCTAGGACTGTTGAAGTATTTACCATACCTCAAGAATGAGAAAGCTAAAATTCAAAGGTTTATCAATGGGTCTCTTATGGCATTCAGAGAAAAAATCGAGTTGTTGGAACCACCTACATTAAAGGATATTATGGAACCACCTACATTAAATGAGATTATTGAAAAGGTTAAGCACTACTATGAGTAAGAAAAATTCCAGCCAAAAGTCAAGAGGTGGGCCAAAAGAAACATTTAACACAAGAAGAGTTGGCTCAAGAAAAACTCAGAGAAGAGAGAAGGTAAACAGCCAACTCATGAAATACAACCTCAATAAAAAGATAATGTTGATGTTAAGAAAAATGTGTAGAAGCCAACATTAGGTCAACTAAAGCTTGAATTTAGAGAGCCACTCAAATGTTGGACTTATGGTGAGAACCACAAAACAAGGGACTATCCACATCAACAAAATGTTGGACCAAATATTTACAATGCTCAAGAGGCTTGTATAATGGGTGAAGTAGCTCAGAGTATGCCAAGAACTTATGAAGTATTGGACAACTGTCAAGTAGATCAGAAAGCATCCATCATTTATATGGAAGGTAAGTTGCATGATCAAATTGTTTCCATTTTGATCGAGGTTCTAATTATAGTTATGTCAACCCTAAGCTTGTTGACAAATGAAATCGAATCAGGGAATTGCTTGAAGAACCATGGCTAGTTCAGCTAGAAATTGGGACAAAAAGGAAGATAAACCATTGCATAAGGTCTAGTGCATTTGAGCTCATTGACATGCCCACAATGACACACTTGAATCTATTTCCATTGGGTGCATAGGGCATGATGTTAGGTATGGATTGGCTATACTTACACTGGACTAAGGTAGATTTTTATGGAAAAGAAATTGAATGATTAGATGAGTAATGAACCAAAAGAGTGTTGTGGGGTAGGAAAAATCCCATTTCAGTAAGATTGATCATTGTTATGCAAGCTAAACAGAACAACTGAAAATGATACATGTTGTTTGTCGTTCAAGTTTCTAACAAAAAGAAAGCTAACATAGAAATTGAAGACGAGGAAGCTAAGTTGCTAAAGAGGTATCCTATTTTGCAATAATAGGCAAATTTATTCCCAGTGGACGTTCATGAATTACCTCCTCACATAAACATAGATTTCTCTTTTGAATTGGTACATAGAACACCACAAGCATCCAAGACACCGTATAGGATGAGCACCTAAGAGTTGGTCAAGCTAAAATTGCAGCTAAAAGAAATGCTTGACAAAGGCTACATAAGGCCAAGTGTGTTTCCATGGGGGGCACATGTACTGTTTGTGAAGAAGAAAGATGGAACCCTTAGATTGTGCATCAATTATAGGTAACTAAATAAGGTGACCATCGAGAATAGGTATCCATTTCCAAGGATTTATGATCTCTTTGAACAGTTGAGGGGAACAATAGTTCTCTCGAAGATTGACTTGAGGTCAAGGTACCATCAAGTAAGAATCAAGGAAGAGCACATTCATAAAACTGATTTCAGGACAATATATGGGAAGTATAAGTTTGTAGTGGTACCTTTTGGGTTTACTGATTCCCCTCCCACGTTTATGTTTCTGATGAATAGTGTGCTTCATCCATATTTTAACAAGTTTGTCATTGTGTTTGTTGATGGCATATTACTGTATTCAGGGACAGAGGAAGAGAATGAAAATCACTTGGTCGGAGTGCTACAATTATCAAGGGAGCACAAGCTCTATGCAAAGCTCAGAAAGTGATATTTATTCGAATAACAGCTACATTGTTTGGGGCATATTGTCTCCAAGGAGGGGACCTCAGTCGATCCTGAAAAGATCAAGGCTATAATGGAGTGGCCAACTCCAAAGAACATGGACGAAGTTAGGTTGTTCATGGGATTTGTAGGATAATATAGGAGATTTATCATAAATTCATCCAAGATAGGTCTTCCCTTTACAACCTTACAAAGAAAAGGAAAGATATTTGAGTGGACTGCACAATGTGAAAAAATCTTTAAGAAGTTAAAGCAATTCTTCCCACAAGTATTGAGAATTAAAAATCCTGGCAAGGACTTTGTGGTGTGCATAGATGCCTGCAAGGAAGGTCTCAATAGTGTAACACCCTTTTCCCACATCTACCCAAGTAACCATCCAACTGGGGTAAACATGTGACGAGAGGCTAATATGATCTAATTCAACCTCCTAGGTCACCTTAAGGAAGTGTAACAGAAAAAACATAACCAAATTGACCATCCACACATCCAACAAGAGCTACCCCGCCTATCTAGGTGACCAAACCCAGAGGAAAGTCAGTAGTTCAAGGACCTAAAGCCCCAGCCTATCCCTTGTCAAGCCCTCCAAGTGACTTACGGTCCTAGTTTCTCCCATGAGCCTACTTGAGTGTGATTGTAGCCTTTTTCTTCCAGTGCTATACCAAAAAATATGAGATTTAAGGCTAAATTCCAAGGCTAGGACCCAATCACTACCCATAACTTCATGAAATTCACAAAAATTAAAAGAAACATAGAGGCAATAACGCCAATGAAAATTCTTAAACAAGGACATGATTGGACTCCTACTAGCCATGACATGCATTTCGTTAAACATATCACAATTATGCATTCTACATGTTTAAACAACAAATCTAATCATAAGGGTCTCATATTTATCTGAGAATATCTAAGAAACATTAGTTCCTTATCACATCAACTGCATTATCATCTATTAGGTCATATATTCATTGCCCATTCATTCACAAATCAAAACATGATAACAACCATACATTTTCACTTTCATAAAACATATTCATAACCAACATAAAAACAACAAAAGTAATAAAGATACAACAACCATAGAACCCACATATAGACCAGTACATTTACACATGAAATACTAAGAAGAAGAAACTCTTATTAATGAATGCATAAGCCAACCAAGTGTGTGACTTCCATGTTCCACCCGACCATAGATTAGCTAAGCCAAATATCTCTTCAGCCAATCATCCATATGCCATATTCCAAACATGAATGTGAGAATCAAATCAAAATAACAAACCAGGGCTTCCTAAGGCTAAACCACCTCACCCTCATCAATATAATCAGAATTTACTGCAATCCTCACTGGATCACTAGGCCATAAACAAGCATGGATGCCACCGGATTTCTCCACCTACACCGTGAGGAATTTTCTTATCTCCTAGTCACTAGGCCTTAGCACAACCCATAGTTTGATCTAGGGATCACTAGGACATAATCAAGACACCACCCTCTAGGATTTAATTTATATCCTGCCATTCACCGGTAAGGATTCCTTGGCCTGATCAAGGGAAACCACATCTAGGATTTATTGTATATCCAGTCATTCATCGATCAATTATTCCTAGGCCCACCAAAGCACACAAAATACTTTTCTTTACGCAACCCACACTCTGGTTCAGGGGTCACTAGGTCAATGATTTTACCACAATCCACAGTCTAGTTCAGAGATCACTAGGCCATGTGTTATTTCAGTCAGATATTCACCTCACTCAACTTCAAATCCATCTCAACCAAAGCATGAGAACCCCATCTCACCATAGCTATCCAGAAATAGTAAGTCAAGGTTGAAGAACACTTGTCATGCCTAGCAAAACCCATGTCGATGACAACATAACCATGCATAACCATGCATGTCGAATCTAGCAAGGAAATCAAACATGCAAGTCGATACCTACAAGTAAACTCGTTGTAGTTGCTTGATCACGCTCTTCCTTGTTTTACCTTTTCTTCCTCTTTTCCTTCTTTCCCTTTCTTGATACAATGTTGAAGTGCTTCAAGAAAACTCTAAGTGTCCAAGAGTGTGAGAGGGAGAGAATAGAGAGAGTGCTCCAAAACTGAACTCACGAAAGGTATCCATTGATCCTCATAAGCCTTTTTATTAATGAGACCTCTATTTTCTTCATTTTCCATTATTTTCCCTTCATTTTCCTCCTCACATGAAACCTATGACCTTTCACCTTCCTTTTCTCCTAATTTCCATTATTTTCATAAATAAATGCCACTTTTCCTTTCCAAATCCTTTTCCATTGCCTTTGTCAGTTTCCTTTAGCCATAATAACCAAAACAAACACCCACACTAGGATGTTTTTTCCAAAATTCCACCCCTTTACCTCTGGTCTACATTGAATTTATATTCCAAGATGAGGATGTTTGAGACCTTCTTCTCAAGGGATAAAATCCATAAAGAGAGGGTTAAGGTTCCACAAAGAGAGGGAGTTTAATTATTGAACCAAGGGATGAGGCCCAAGCATGTAGGGGATCAACACATTTTGGTTGATAAATATTCCCCCAACAAGGCTCTAGAATTTGCTTTTAATTTTTACCCACATTAAGATATTTGTGCAATTTTTAGTGGAAGACAGAGTGCAGGATTACGCAAGCCACAATGGTCAAAATTGCACTTGCATCGGAAATTACAAGGAAAACTGTGCAAGTGCTTGAAAATAGGTTCTAAATCAATATCATCCATGATTCTTGTTGTCTTTGGGCTTATTTTTCTTCCCACATTGTAGGGGAATTCTTGGAACACTTCATTAGATAGCAAGAGATACGGATTGGTGATCATTTTCTTGATGGTGATAAAATGATGTGTAACAACATGCAATGTGAACCTTTAGCCCCTCAAATTGCCCAAAAAAAACGTTTATGGCCTCAAACTGGCATCGAATGTCTGGGACCCAAAAAATCATAGGAAAATGCTAAGAAGATATAGAAATGTTGAGACATTGGAAGAGGTGTGTGACCACTGATATCCACCTGGATCAATCCTCCCCCCTTAGGAATAATGTTTTCTCCATTTCATCAAATTTGTTCATCATATGGAGAAAATTCTATTGAATTTGGCTCCTGGTGAAGCACCATAGTTAGTAGATAAGTTTCCCCACTTTTTCAACCTGTTAGAGTTGTGTATGATACTAGTGAGTATCCTTTATCTTGGTGTCTTTGATTTGATCCACTATAACCTATTCAATGTAGTCAAGATTGAGTTATGTTGGGGAAATTGCTCAGTTTCCTTTGAGATGTTCAATGGAGGTGGAAAATATGGTTGAATCAACTCCACATTAATATTGGGTGCAATCCAAAGAAAGGGGGATTACTCAACTCAAAAGAATTTTCACCCAAAACCTTTATGATAGTGTAAGACCCATATCAGAGTGGTCTAATTTTTCTATTCAGGGTCGGTGAGGTACTGTTTCTATAAATGCGACCACACCTTATCAACAACGTAAAACTTTTGTGGAACCCTGTGTAGGTCATGTAACTGCTTGTACTTGGCATTAGCTATCTACATGATATCATGAACATTTTATTGGAGGTGTTGGGTATGTTCAACAATTTTTTCTACTCCATCTACCTCAACCTGAGCATGGGAGGATTCTTTTGGTGAAGACACAATGGGCATAACTACATCAATTTGGGCCGACTGTTGGAAGCCCAAGCACACCTAAAAAGGACTATGGCCAATAGAACTATGGAGGGCTCTATTATAGTTATGTTTAACATATAGAATATTTTTGTCCCATGTATGTGGATGGTTGAATTTTTACATGTGCATGATATGCACAATCATCTTGTTGACCACTTCGATTTTTCCATCTATTTGGGAATGAAAAGCAGTTAATTTCATCAACTTGGTATCCATCATAGACCATATGCTAGACAAAAAGGTGTTGAGAAAACTTTTTTCTCTATCTAAATTAATGGTCTAAGGTAGCCCTAAATGAACCCAAACATGCTCAAATAATATTTTAGAAATGGATTTAGTTGTGATACTCTTCTTTCATGGTGCCAAAATGGCCATCTTACATAACTAGTCAAAAAACAGAAAAAACATTATCATTACCATGTTTGGTGGATGGAAAAATTGACATGTAATCCTTGGAGAGTGACTCACCGGACTTGTTTGGGGTATGTAGAGGAGTGTGAAACCCCTACTTATTAATGGTTGGTTTGGAAATGTCATAGATAGTGCATGATCTAATATACTAGTGAACATCATCAAGAAGCTTCAGCAGGTAGAAATACTTCTAAAGTATTATTAAAACCTTATCCAAACCAAAGTGCCCTTCCACTTAGATAACTCCCTAGAAAATAAATAAATAAATAAATAATTGTGAAAACCTCTCTGAAAGTCTAACAGAAGAAGCATTTTGTTTAAAAACAAGGTTTTTTAAAAACAAAGTTTGAAGAAGAAGAAAACAGAGAGAGAAAAAACAAGAAGAAAAGTTTGTGAAGTATTTAAGGAACAACCCTCGTCTCCATGCAAGCATAAAAGTGGATCATAAGACAAAATTTCATTTTGTGATTGTTAAACTCCTTTCTCTTTAAAGTGTGATAATTTTGTGGCAAATAACATCTTTCAGCGAACAATGAAGTATATATATTTATTCTGCCTGGTTATCTCTTCTACACTAGATTCATGATCTACAACCTTGCAAGAACAAGATTATAATCATGATCTTCATTCAAGCAACCAAAGGTATCTTGTAGAAAAGTTAAAGATTGATCTTCCATGATTCTAATTATCGAATTTAAATCATTAAAGAAAACTCATTAACAACAACATGGCATATCTATTACATATTCTCTCACATAAATTTGGGTTTTTTCTAACTCATTCTTAATTTTTTCCATGTATAGAGCTTAGGAGATGAATGGAAAAACTTGAAACCAAGAGCTACTTGATACCTTTCCTTCCTAAGGTACTAACCAAGTTTATAAAACCTAAATTATCTATATATATCAGGGATTCACTATTATTTGGTTGCATGTTAATTTTAATCTCATCAAAGGTCCTATGCCATAATACTTTGAAATTTTGAAACCCTAAAATAGCATGCTACTCGTATCACTCTAGTTACATTTCCAAGCAGTTACGAAAAAATGAGTAGCATGTTGGTTATAACTATGTCAATGAAACTATGTCATAATATTTTGGACCTTTGAAATATCCAAAAATACATGTTATTTGGTAGCACCTTGATTAGAAATAGTGGCTATCAAAAGGCATTTTGTAGCGTGAAAAACAATGTTACTTTAAAGTAGCTTGAATCCATACACATGTGCCAAGGTATTTTCCCAATCTCATCATAATCAATTCATGATAAAAATTCACTTTACGTTAATAGCATTCTTTTCTATATCATCCCTTAAGCTACAAAAATCAAAACTATACATCTTTTCAAACTAATTGATTTAAAGGTTGTTGATAACAAAGGGTTAGTTATTATATAATCTCACCACTAGTCTACCATTAGGTCATAGTCTAATTGCAATAAAATCATCATTGACATTTTTAGTAGTTGGAAGTTTATGTGGATTTTTTTATTGAATAAAGGCTAAGGGGATCAACATCATAAGATCCAATGTATAGGTTATGGATATATTCATGCAAGCCACATGGTGTTAGTTATTTGAGAAGTTTTGGGGATTAGATGCAAAGTTCACACAGAATTTTCATAGACCTTCAACAAAACCAAAGTTGTGGTATGAAAACTCATAATCATTATTATAAAGGAATTCATTAGCATGGTGACAATACTCCCACATTAAGGGGAAAGGTGGCATGAGAATTTAAAAAATCAAAATGATATTTGGGCCCAATTTCTTAACAAACCTTCTCCATTTCCTAATATTATACAAGGGATGCAAAAATCCACACTATGGCAACCATGGGGAGAAGTTGTCTTCTTTATTCAAAATTTATCACTTATGATTGCAGGTTCAGTATTGTCTACCTCTACCATGTTAGGATTTTAATGCATTTAAAACAAGGTAAGCCACTCAACATGCCTTTTTATTTACTAGATAGTTTGAAAAATCTCTCTTTCATTGTCATCAAATGAAAAAACCCTATGACAGGGTTATACCACCAAGGCCTAATAAAAAATTTAATCTCAAAAAAATTGAACTGACTCAAAATTCCATGGGAGTTATTTTCTAAAGGAATTACAACAAGCACATGCTAAGTTTTTGTAGCTAAAACTTCATTTGGATCAGAAGTAGTTAGAAGCTTCTATTCTGGTGTTGACCTAAGAACATCGTTATAACACAAGAACATTGCATTAACTAAATGTATTAGAAGAAAATAAGGTTGCAATCCATGATACAAATATTACTAGATAAATACCTTGCAAATTTGAGAATATATAGGATGCAAAGACCAAGAAAAGGCCTTCTCTAACCAATAGAAATATCAAAATCACTCTCAAGCCTTGGATGAAGGGTCTAGCCAAACACAAGGTTAAGCAAAGGAATAATTCAAAGAAGAGTTTGGAGGTTCCTTGTTCTAGGAACCACTATCACCACAAAGAAATTTAGTAAGGATATTTCATTCATCAAATTTTTTGTCCCATGTGCCACAGACTCAATATAAATACTTTATGGTTGAGGAAATCTAGCATTTGAATTTTGTTCTAGGATCAGGAGAAGTAAGGTTAAGCCAAACAAGGAAAATCGAAATTAAAAGAGGTAATTTACTAGATTTGAAACCATTTTGATTTTGCAGCCCCAATAATCAATCTTTAATCAAGAAAAATAAGAGATCAACACTTTAGAATAAAAAACTTAAAAGTAATCTTTAGAAGAACAAACTCAAACTTAGCATTATGGATACCTTGCTAGAAGCCATTGACCAACCAAAGTGCCTAGAGATTAGGGCACATAATTATTTGGTAGAATGTGTGAAGGAGGCCTAATAGGCCATTAGTGCCATCCTTGATGACATAATAACTAACACTTACGCTTTTATTTAGTTAAAACCTAACTTGCCCCAGTGGATGGCTAAGGAATAACCCTTTGACTTAGGAATCATTAATAACTAGAGTCATTGAAAATTTAAAACAAATATAGTTTTCCATGTACCTCATTTAGGAAGAGAAATGGAAAAAGTACAAAGTCAAAAGGTATAAAGATCAATTGGTACAATCTCAAGCCTTAAAACAACATGCATGTGAATTGGTTTTAGAATTTATCTATTGTAGAACCCCTTCGAGGGTTTATCCCATATTTTCACATGAATGGTGGACTTCATTCATATTAAGGAAAGTGACAATAGGGAAACCATATGGTTTGAAACACAGATATGATTTCATGGATATGTTTTTCTCTACTGATTGGAGAACCATAATTTATTATGTGAGTTATATCAATTTAATTTTCTACTCCAAGACATTTCTTGTTGGAACCCAAACCCTTACATTGAGATCTCCACTTACAAATTTTTACATCCTATATCCTCAATCTCATTCAATGGAAAAACGATATCAACTTCTATGCATGGAATGAAGTAGAAGCAAGGATAACCATTTTGGACAGATACCCATCGCTAGGTGTGGTAATAGACGATTACCAAAGACTAAGGCATGATCTAGGAGATTTTGTAATCATTAGACATCACAAAAGGTTTGCAATGACGAAGTATTACGAAGTTGCAAGGGATCATTATTTAGAGGTTTTTTTAATTTCCCATGATCTATGGGAAAAACTACCAAAATATTTATAGAGTATAAATTCAATGGGATATCCATTCTTCATTTTATCCCTAAATAGGGTTGCATTTTATACAAATTATATTCCTAGATATGGACCAAAGTGGATAGGGTTATGATTTTACTACCCTATTAGATGGTTTCCAACATGCTTCTACAAGGCACCAACTAAATAGGAAGAACATGAGGAAAAGACACAGCAAATACAAATGGATAGAACCTTGGGATACTACAACCATGGAGAATTTAGGCACATGGCCTTTTATTAGGGAGAAATCCAATGAAGAGTGCCTGAGCTAGAATAGATAGGGTTACATAAGGGACATGCACCCATGCCACATTGTGGGATATGATGAACCATTATTTTGACATATTTTTTCCAAGGGAATGTTCCCCTTTCTATCTTCATAAATACCCATTATCCTCCTTTCCACTATAAATAAAGTCATTCCCACATCTTTGCAATATCCATGCTCGATATAATAATATTTTTCAATTTTATCCTTTTATTTCTTTCATGGATAAATTAGGATGTGGAAAGGGATTACTTGCATTATTGTAGATTAAGGTGCATTGAATGAATTATGTTGAGCTGACCTAAGAAGTGGGACAAGCCTTAAGGTCATTGTTAATGATTAATAATCATACATATCATGAAACAAGCTCGTGAGGGTTTTGGTAAGCATATTTGATG
This sequence comes from Pinus taeda, assembly GCA_000404065.3. Taxonomy (NCBI): domain Eukaryota; kingdom Viridiplantae; phylum Streptophyta; class Pinopsida; order Pinales; family Pinaceae; genus Pinus; species Pinus taeda. The sequence continues at coordinate 4,753 of APFE030070070.1, read as the reverse complement.
GTTTTGACTCAATGCACTCCCACACTTAGTTTCACGTGATTACAATAGACACAAAAGGAGATTAAGGGAGAGGAGATTGTGAGAGATACAAAAGGATGTTGTAATGAATGTGTGATGGTTTATAATCCCTTAATTTTGTTGGGTGGAATAAAAGGAATAATTGGCTATATCTCCATGGATGTAGCCAAAATTGGGTGAAACACGTATATTGGTGTCTCATTTTTTATGTTGCATTCTATGTTTTATTTCTACATTCATTTTTATTTTCGTTTCTCTTTGATTTTATTCCTAACAACTAAGATCATAGTCAAAGGTTTATTTAGCTAATAAAACTCATAGGAAAGGAGGTTTCTTGGTTTGATGGTATCAATGGTAGAAGAAGGTTTTAGGGTCAAGAAGTTTAATAGAAAAAACTACCAATTATGGAAGATGAAAATGGAATGTTATCTATATCAGGAAAAATATTTTTTATTATTGGGAGGAATAAGAAAGAAGCCAATAAATATGAAAGATGAAAAATGGTATATTCTTGATAAAAAAGCACTTGGAGCAATACAACTATTCCTGGCAACATTAGTCGCTTTCAACATTTTGAAACAAAAAGCAATGGAGGGTTTGATGATGAGATTAGATAAATTGTATGAAAAACCCTAAACTTCCAACAAGGTATTTCTTATTAAGCATTTATTTAATATGAAGTTTTCAGAAGGTGGGTATGTTGTTGATTATTTAAAAGAATTTAACGTAGCCACTAGTTAATTAAGTTCTGTAGCAGTAAAATTTTATGATGAGGTTAGGGTTATTTTGGTTTTATTCTTGTTGCTAGAAAGTTGCAATGGCTTGGTTATGGTTGTGAGTAATTTTATCTATGGTTCAAACACTTTAAAGTTTGGTGTTATCCTTAGTGAGGAAATGTGATGGAAAATCACATGTGAGATGTCAAGTAATGCTTTGATTGTAGAGAACACGAGGAAATTAAAGAGAGAGAGGAAATATCCTATTGAATTGTAGAAATTCTAAGAAGGGCAGATCCAAATGAAGAGCAAGCCTAGAATGTTGGTATTATGGGAAGAAATGACACAAGAAGAAAGATTGTTGGTCTCTGAAAGAAAAAATGGGAGATGGAAAACAACAAAATAATAAGGAAGCACTTATAGCATGTGATGTGTTACATGATGCTTTAATCCTTTCAGTAGATGAAATTGTTGATTCTTGGGTGATATATTCAAATTATTAATTTCATGCCACACCCCAAAGGGAACCACGTAAAATTGTGGGAAAGGGTAAGGTATATATAAAATTATATAATGGAAACTAGTGGTTATTGAAAGAGGTAAGGCATGTTATTTATTTAAGAATAAATCTAATTTCAATAGGGTGGTTGGGGAATGAAGGTTGCACAATTACATTTAAAGGAAATTCATGGAAGATCACTAGATGATATTTAATAATAGAAAAAGAAGAGAAGATAAGTACATTATATATATGTAATGGTAATTATAACCTTTCTAATACTTTAATTTCTATAGGAGTGGATATAACATTGTTGCATCATAGGCTTGAGTAGATGAGTGAGAATGGGATGCAAATTCTTTGCTCAAGAAATTATTACTAGATTTGAAGAAGTTCGATTTGAATCTTCTGAGAATTATGTTAATGGAATACAAAAAGAGTTACGTTTCTCATAGTTGGGAAGAAAACAAAGAGTGAAAAGTTAGAGCTTGTGCACACAGATGTATGGGGACTGACTCATATATCATTTCCTATTGGATATTATGATTATGTTACTTTTATTGATGATGTAACTAGGAAAACTTGGTCTTATTGCATTAGATACAAATATATTGTAATTGGTAATTTTAAGAAATGGAAACCTTCGGTTGAGAATGAGATGACAAAGAAGTGAAGTGTCTCAGATAAGATAATGGAGGTGTATATTGTAGCAAGGAGTTTGATAATTATTATTCATACCATGTGATTTTGTAGAGAGGAGATAGTTCCAGCCTAACACCACAAGAAAATGGTGTGTTAGAAAGTACGAATAGGAAAAACATGGAGCGTGCAAGGAGTATGAGAATATATGGAGGATTTACCTTACAATTTTGGGAAATGTTATCGATAATATTGTTTACTTAAAAAATAGAGGGCCTTCAAGTTTGTTAGATAGTGGCATATCATAGGATGCATGGATATATAAAAAGGTAAACTACTCATTTCTAAAGACTTTTGGTTGTGAAAAAATTGTCCATATTGATAGAGTAAAAACAACAAATCGTGAGGCAAAATACAAGAAGTATACTTTTATTGGATATGGAGTTAATAATTTTGGTTATTTCTTATGGGATTATGAAAATCACAAAATCATTAGGAGTATAGGTGTGGTTCTCATTGAGAAGTTCATGTACAAATATTGGTTGCACATAAATAAATAGAAAAAGGTAAACACAGAATGTGATAGTGCTTAGTGAAATCCTAGAAAAAGAAATTCCAAAGGTGTCACAAAATGAAAATGTTAAACAAGTGCTATTATAATATCAATTAGGTTAAGTAGAACTCTTGAACAATACTCACCTTTATTGTATTATGTGTTATTGACTAATTCTAGGGAACCAAAACGATATGAAGAAGCAATGTAGGTTGAGACCGTAAAGAAATGAAAGCAAGAAATGAAAGAAGAGATGAAATTTTTTGTACATAACCATGCTTGGGACTTGGTCCCATTGTTTGCAGGTAAAACAACATTGTAGAATAAATCATTTTACAGGTTGAAGGAAGAATATGGAGGAAAAAATAAATACAATTCCACATTTGTTGTAAATGGGTTTGCATAGAAGACATATATATGTTTTCATGAAAAAAATTTAGCTGATGTCAAAATGACTTCAATTAGAACTATTTTAAGTTTATAAGTGGTAGAGGATTTGAATCTTGAGCAGTTAGATGTAAAAATTGATTTTCTCGATGGGAACTTGGAGGATGAGATTTAGATGCAAAAACCACAGGGATATGAGTTTAAAGGGCATAAAAACTTGGTATGTAGAGTGAATAAAAGCATGTATGGCTTAAAGAAATTTCCAAGGTAGTCGTATTTGAAGTTTGACGGGTTTATGACAAAACAAGGTTATTGTATCTGCCAATCTGACCATTGTGTTTATTTTAAGAGACTAGAAAATCACACCTATGTTATCTTGTTATCATATGTAGATGACATGCTTGTCATAGGGTTTAACATGCAATATATAAATGTGCTCAAAAGAAAATTAGCTAATTAGTTTTCTATGAAGGATTTGGGTGTTGAAAAGCAAATCCTTGGTATGAGAATAAAAAGAGATAGGGAAAATCATAAACTAAAAGTACATCAAAGTGAATATATATAGAAAAGTTATTGGAAATGAAAGATGCAAAAATAGTCAGTCTACCTTAGGCTAGAAATTTAAAATTGACTAAGAAGGTGTCCCAAGATATAAGAAGAGATAGAATATATGTCCAAGGTTCGATATTCATCAGAAGTTGGTATATTGATGTATGTGATGGTGTGCACAAGAATAGATATTTCATATGCAATGCAAGTTGTAAGAAAGTAGATGAACAATCTAGATAAAGGGCATTGGAAGGTGGTAAAGTGGATTCTTAAGTGTTTGAAAGGTACTACTACTCAAGAATTATGCTTTGGAGGTTCAAACATTGTTCTAAAATGATATGTTGAATAAAATATGGTAAGTGATATAAATAGTAGGAGGATTACCATGGTTTATATTTTTACTATAGGTGGAACAAGTCGAATTTCAAAATTGCAAAGCATTATTGCACTTTCAACAATAGAAGCAGAGTGTGTTGTTGTTGCAAAGGCTAGTAAAGAGATTATTTGCTTCCAGAGGTTCATGGAGGAATTGGGAAATAAGTAGGAGAATAAAATGTTGTATAGTGATAGTAAGAGTGGCATTCATCTTGCAAATAACTCAACTTATCATTCTAATACTAAGAATATATAGCTTGGGCTCCATTTCATACGATCAATCTTGAACGAGGGATAGTTGAAGCCAAAAAAGATAAATACTAACTAGAGTCCTACAAACATTTTAATGAAGGTAGTAACCAAGGAGAAACTAAGTTTCTTCTTAGTTTCAATTGGTCTTCAAGCGTGATGATGAAGATGAGAAACTAGCCAAGTTCAAAATTGAATCATAGTCCAACAGGTGAAAAAGTAGTGGAGTTATTTTAATTAGTCTCCAAGTGGGATATTGTTGGTTGTGGAGCCTAATTATCTTCCTAATTTATAGGTCTTGCTTCTAGCTACATTTGGACACTAGTTCTTAATCAAGGGTGTACGGGGGATTCCCCCCTCTACTATTGTCAACAAGGGGTCTGGGGAGGTAGTGAAAAATCTTTGGAGACCCCATTAGTAGGGGTTTGGAGGTAGTTCCCCTCAAGAGAATTTTTTGGAATTTTTCCTTGTAAAATATTGTAATTTCATAGTCAAACTAGCTCATTCATCATTAGGTCATAGATCTGATGCTAGATGTTGTGTTGGGGCTTTTTCCCTAAAATGAAACTCTCTTTTTATGAGGGAATTATATTGTGGTTGTTTATTATTAAGATAACATTGCAATTAAGAGAGAGGAGATTATGAAAGATAGAAGAGGAGGTTGCAACGAGTGCGTTACAAGTTGTAATTCCTTTGTTTTCCTAAACAGAATAAGAGGAAGGATTGATTATTTCTCCATGGATGTATCCCAAAAAAGTGAACCATATA
>APFE030070066.1:85108-99180 GCA_000404065.3 Pinus taeda | reverse complement strand
ATCAATTTCAATGGACTATGAGGGGTTTATGGGAGAAAATGATAGACAAATGATGGATTTCTAGAAGAAAAGGATGGCAATGAAATGGTACCAACAATAGCTATGCATATATAATTAGAGTGAGGAGATATTAACAAATTAGCAAAACAAAGGCCATATGCAAAATACTTGCACAATTATTGTAAGTGTGCTAACTATTGTAGAATTTAACTATTACCAAAAGTGTGGAAATTCTTGTAATGTTTATTTTTTCGAAGATGAGAATTCAATTAGATGTCTCTTGTATCTATATACGTTCATGAAAGATATGTAGTTATTTTTGAGTTTATTAATTCTCGGTAAGAATGTGTATTTACCATATCTTCCAAATCAGTTTCTTGGAGTAACTTATTGTCAAAAGATAATAATTATTTAACCTAACATATTTCTATGTAGAGATTTGTGTAAATTATCAATGAGGATTAATTTTGGTAAGAATAAACTTATTTCCTTTCTAAATTGTCTTATTCCCTAGAAGCGAGACTACAATTATGTAATGTTCACAAATGCTTCTAACAAAAATTTTGCATGATTTTTAGGGTTTCATTAATGTATGGTGAAAATTTTATTCACCCACCTACATCTAATGAATTATTGTAGTAACCCATCTCCAAGAGTGAGAAATGTTTATGTATTATGCATACAAAGATATATATAGAAATGCATGTTCAAGGCTTTTCTTATATGAAGACTCTCAGTCATATTGGGTAAGAAATTATATGTTACTAAGATTTGTTGATTTCATTGCAAGTGACATGATTTCATAGTATGCAAACAATTTCTTCATTGGAAATTGATTCCTCTAGAGAACGTTAAAACATCTTCCTAGATTGACTGTAGAGCATTTTTAAAACTTCAGCATCGATAACTGGGAGAATTTTTGAAGTTTTCACTATGAATAAAAATTGGATTTCATTGAAGCCCAATGAAGCCTTTGAGGATCGATGAAGTAGATAAAGTTTTCTCATGTAAAAAAATTTACTTTCACCAATGGTTTATGAATCCATAAACACTTTGACTTTTCCATTGGTATCTTGGAAAAACCATAAATGGTCAGCTAAAGATACAATTTAAGGAGATGTTGGACAAAGGGTATATTAGACCCAACGTGTCTTTGTGGGGAGCACCAACAATGATTTTCAAGAAGGATGGCACCCTTAGGTTATGCTTTGATTATAGGAAATTGAACAAGAAGATCATTAAGAGTAAATATCCATTGTTTAGGATCGAAGGCCTCTTTGATCCACTAAGAGGAGCCACATTGTTCTCGGAGATGGATTTGAGATAAATGTATCATCAACTTGAGATCAAGGATGAGTGCATTCATAAAACTACATTTAGGACTAGGTACAAGCACTATGAGTTTTTGGAGGCGATATTTGGGATCATCAATGTACCAACTACATTTATGTGATGAATGAATAATATCCTCGGCGAGTATTTGGAAGAGTTCATTTTGGACTTCAATGATAATATCCCAATCAATTCAAAGACCAAGGAGGAGCAAGAGTAGAATCTTTGGTTAATGTTGCAAATGTTAACATAACATTAGTCATACACCAAATAGAACAAGTGGGACTTCTTTCGAAGACAAGCCCATTGCTTGGTCCATGTGATTTAAGAGGAAAGAGTTACAACAGACACTGGGAAATTCAAGGGAATCATGGATTTCCCTACACTTGAGAATGTATAAGAATTAAGGTCATTCAGGAGATTAGTCAGATACTACCATAGGTTCATCCAATGTTTTGCAAATATTGGCCATCCAATCACCTCACTACAAAGAAAGGGAGTAAAATTTGTATGGTCATTGGATTTTGAAGCGAGATTTCAAAAGCTAAAGTATCTTTTGACAAATTTAGCTATCTTAAATATTACAGATCTAGATAAAGATTTCATAGTTTGCACATATGCTTACAACGAATTTTGACTTGATGTAGTTCTCATGCAAGAGGGACACGTGGTTAGTTGTGAATCTTGGAAGCTAAATAAGCATTAAAGAAAGCATGTTTCCCATGAAATGGAGTGTTCGTTCATGCTTTGAATACGTGGTGGCACTACTTGCCTAGAAGAAGGCTTACATTGATAGTAGATCATAATGGGTTGAAATTTTTGTTTGATCAACCTCACTTGAATTTTAGAAAAGTTGGATGGCTCTCATTGGTAAATTTTAGTTTCAAATCCAACATATTAAAGGGAAAGTAAATCAAGTAGAAAATGCACTTAATTGATGTATGCAAACAATACACCTAGAAATAGTTGGCGTGTGTGAGTCAGATATAAATTGTAAAATGAGAGATTCCTTGCAAAATGATTAACACTTCAGGTATATAAAGGAATGATTAGAGCAAGAGCCCAATGGTCAAAAGTGTAAACATTATCAGCTAATGGGGGATAATTTGTTGATGTACATTGAGCATACCAAATGCTATAGAACTAAAGAGGATTATAATGGATGAATTCAATAAGATACCTTACTCAAGTCACCCATGTTATACAAAATAATGACAACAACAATAACAAGATTATATTATTAGCATGGGACGAGGAGAGAGATTTCATAGTACATTTCCAAGTGACTAGAATGTGAGCAAGTTAAGGTCGAGCATAGACACTCGACAAGGTTGATGCAGCCAATATAGATGTCATAATAGAAGTGGGAAGTCATACATATGGACTTCATTGCTTGGTTTCCAAGGACAACCAAGCAACATGATGCAATTATAGTGGTGATAGATAAGATAAGTAAGGAAGCTCAGTTCATTATAGTGAAATCCATATACAAAGAAGTTAACATTGCTAATATTTTCATTGAAGAAATTTTTAGATTGCACAGGATGCCCAAGACAATCATATCAAATAGAGATTCTAAATTTACCTCAAAATTTTGGAAGGCCTTATTTGTTGGCTTTAGGAGCCAAATATATTTAAACACTACCCATCATTTCAAACAAATGGATATATCTAAAGATTGAATGAGGTTTTGGAATATATGCTAAAACTGTATGAATTGACCTAAGAAGTGGGAAGAGTATTTACCCTTTGTAGAATCAACATAAAACAATGGCTACCACAAGTAACTAAAAGTGAGTCTCTTTGAGGACTTATATGGTAAAAGATGTAGTACTTGGATTAGTTGGGATAATCTAGTAGACTAAATTACACTTATATCATACATGCTAAAGTAAATGGAACAATAAGTGGCAAAGATCAAGTATAACTTCAAAGTAGTGCAAGATCGACATAAGTGCTACATTGACATGAATAAGCTTCACAATGATTTTAGAATAGAATATCATGTGTATCTTGGGACTAAGAAGTCCTTGGGAATGGAACCTGTGCCAAGTCAATGTCTCACTATTATGGACATTTTGAGGTTTTAGATAGAGTGGGACCATTGGAATACAAGCTTGCATTACCTCCTAATGTGAAAGCTCATAATGTACTTCATGTACCCTTGCTCAAGAAATATGTGCATGATTCTAATCATATCATTGATTTAGTTGTGATCATGGTGGAAGCCAAAGGATAATTATATCCAAAGCTTCAAAGCATACTAGATAGTAAGGAGACACTACTCTGGAACTAAGCCATCACACAAGTCAAGGTTTGATCGAAGAACCTTTGAGAAAATGGGGCTATGTGGGAATTGGAGGATGTCATGGGAGTGCCATACCCATTATTGTTTATTGCATAAGACATCATTGCATATAGAAAAACACTGAGGAACATGTTCTTTTAATGGGGTTCATATTGTAACAACTCTATTTGAACCCCAAGATTAATGTAGATAATTATGTTATTGGCATCAGTAGCAGCATTTAAATGTTATCATTATTATGAACCACACTAAATGATTAAAAATGACGTGTATATAATTCTCTATGTTAACTAAACATGTTGAACATCAAACTGGGAATGCAGGTATTTATACAAATAATTATTACACGAGTGGGAACTAGTGAGATGGTTATAGAAAAATATCCATACTTGTTATTACTAGAAAAGCCTCATCCAAAACATCTATACCAAAATTTGAATTTGCAATTTGCAATTTTTCTTTTTTGACTAGCTGATAGCTCTTTGATTGAAGAATTGGGTAATTGAAACAAATACCTACCATATGAAAATACTTGCCACATTTATTTAGGTTAAGTGGTGTTATGGAGTACCTTCGTAATTCAATTGGTACCATATGGCAAGTAACCATCTTGGAATTCAAGGGTTAAATTGCAAATGGTGTGGGAAAATGGGCGAAAAACATTTGGAGCAGACATCCACAAGGAGATTGAGACCATACCCAGAGAGAGTAGAGGCACATGAGTGCTTGGAGTAGCATAATCATGAGTATAATTTTTTTAGTGGAAAGTTTATTGGGATGTTTTGAGTGATTTTATTGAGTTTTGGTTGCCAAAATACACTCATAAATGTGGAAATCATGTTTAATGTTATTGTATTTGTGAAAGAGAGTTACCTTCACCCATCCCAATTTTTTGAGTGTTGATAGCTTCCCCTTATGGTATCATGGCCTAGCTAGGGGGTGGTCAATAGTAGAGAGTAATGGCTCAGGTAAGCCTATGGTTGGGTATAAAAGGATCCTTTCCAAATTTTTCCAACAACAATAATAATTTTAGATAAGTGGTTCTATAACTTAAACTTGCAATGTATGTTTAGTAGATGTTCTGGAAAAATGCTCATGGTCATATAAAGAACTCATTGCTTATTGAATTATGAAATTGGATGATCACTTACTTGGTCGTATGTTGAATTTTGATGGAAAATATTAACAAAGAAATCCTTGATGTCATTTTTGAGAAATCTAGGGGCCAACAAGTGTAGGTGATTTCTCTTACTTTGATAACTATTTGTGATGTATTTTTACTATACTTGATTAACTTCTTCTTTTCTTATTATTATTAGCGTTCTCTATCATTAAACAACTACCAAATCATAACGAACAATGAAACAATAATACACAAGATATAGGTGATCAACCAGGGCCAAAACCTCTCCAACCGAGAGGAAAACCCACCAGAATCCTTCTCTTTTTATAGAACTTCAATTGACGAATTCCATGACCTATGGCCCTTGACCAAGACCAAGTCATCATCCTTCTTCATGAGCTTTCCTTACACAACTTTCAACAACAAATTTTGACCTTCCAACAACTTCGACCCCAACAACAATTTTTGCACTTCAACCTCGCAACTTCAACAACTTCGACCTAGCAGCTTCACAACTTCGACCTTGAGGAAACTTCACAACTTCGACCTTGATGAAAATTCATAGCTTTGACCTTGATGCAACTTCACACTTTCGTTTAGCCTAAAAACTATAGAAACCCTAATGAAAGAGAGAGAGGGAGAGGCCCAAAAAATTTGATCTTGATCTTCTTCTTCTTCGTCGTCCTTTTCTAGATTCTATCTTGAGGAGATCAAAATTGCTTGAGTGAGTGTCCAAATGAGGTCTAATTCATTCTTATTTATAGGTTTGTGAGGTGTACGAATTGCTACCTTGAGTCTGAATTGTCCCTTCATGTAGGTTGACTTGATCTTTGTGCCATGACAAGGTCTTGGTAGGTCTTTTGACTCTATTTTGACTTAATAAGATTTTCTTTATAATATGTAACATGCCTAAATGGGTCTTCAATACATGTTAATGACTCAATTGACTTTATGACAAACCTAAAAGAACTTAATGGGCGCTTGACATAATTTTTTTTTCATTTGAGCATGAAACCCATGCCTCAAGAATACAACTAGATTATCTTGTATTCCTTTATTTATGTGATAGTCCTTCTAGTTTTATTTGTGATTACTACCTTGAACTATTTATTTGCAGCTCCTTAGCTTAGAGATAATAAGTATGGCCCATCTAGATTTCTTCTATCGCAAAGTGATATGATCTAAATAACATACTATCCATTATATATATATATAATATATATATATATATATATATGATTATATATTATATATTAATATATACTATCTCAATAAATAAAATAAAATTTAATTTTCAAATCTAACCTCTTATGAATAATAATAATATTAATAAGTGGTAAATGTAATAATTCTTATAAACAGAAATAGATTTAATATTACATCAATGGTAAGCAATATAGTTTTTATATAAGTTAACATACCTTTAGTATATAATTCTTGTATATATTTAGGTTCTAATTTATTAAATAAATACTTATTGTGTTTAATTACCTTGAAATTATTTATTTTATTATTGTTTTTGAAATTACCTTTGAAAATATTATTATTTTTTGGAATAAGAATAGGTAATTTAGTTATGTAACCCAAATTACTTCTTATAAAGAAATCACTTAACCAATTAATGAATGTATAATAACCATTGGTACTATTTTATTATTATCTTAATGTTATTTAATTAGGTAAATTACTATTAATTATACCTAATTTTTCTAATTTCTAGAAATAGATTATTATATAATTAATTTTAATATTATAAAAGAAATCATTCAAACTATTAGTTAATTTTGAATAACCATTAATAGTAATCTATTAATAACCTAATGTTATCCGATTAAATGAATCACGTAAGTTTCTAGTCAACACACCTAATTTCACTAATTTCTAGAAACAAAATAATAATAATGTTAAATTTATTAATTTAAGTTGGGCTAGGTCTTAGGGTCAAAGTTAGCCGTTATATAGCCGTTGGAGTCTCTGCTTAGTCTATTTAAATTGCTAGGCCAGATCTGGGTCTTCAACTTGTCCTGACGATGAACCACACTAGTTGGTTCGAAACGCATCGACAAAGGTCATTTTTATGTGATTCATGCAGAAGCTATTCTTATAACTATAAATATAAATTTATTTTTCTCTTTTCATTAAATAAATAAAATCACGATTACATATGCCATTATGAAGATTGAACCTAGTTACATATTTCAACACTACCTCTTAACTAGGGAGGTATTCATAATCCATACAAGGTACTTGGACATTATCAATCTGATGAATTCTAATAAGAAGAGTCAGATTAGTAACTTAGCTATATAGCATCATATCATCTGGCACTGTCACATAGCAAGGCCTTAACTAACAACTCTATATCTCCACAAGATCAGAGCACAATGCTGGCGAGACCAATGATTTATAGACACCCTCATCATTATCTCTCTCAAAACATACCCCACCCAGGTTCTCTTATAGTATGTTCCATCAGGACTATTCTTATCATGGATTCCCCATCCTCAAAGAATATCGGTCCTCTACGACTACTCTTATCTTGAATTCCCTACTACATCCTAAAAGAGTATCATATGCCAGATGCATACCCAATCCTCCATTCTATCTTCCTAGGTAGAGATAAGAATCATGTGTTTATCTCTCCCTTTCAAGTAGGGAAGATATGCACATTCCAGTGAAGGAATGTACCCATTCTTGTAAAAGAAATGTACCCAAGCTCCCTCTTAATCGGGGACTTGGCCAAGCTCCCTATTGACCAAGGAATTGCTTCCCATCATCTCTTTAGGTGGAGATCATGGGACAACCAACTACTTGAAGAGCTCTTCCTTTCAATGTCATGAACTTCTTTTTCTTAATTCAAGATTCTTCATCTTTTTTGGACTTCTTCATAGGGAATCAACCATCCATCACTTTTATTCATGAATCATGTCAGTCATGTCATCCTTTCTTTAATTGGAAAGTGATCCATTAGGACATATATGGCCTTTCCTTCATACCTTTATACCTTCTTCGCGTCATTTTTCCTTTAGGATCTTTCATCCTACCACATGAGTGTCAGTTGTAGATGACATATACAACTCTTCCTTTGGTGGCCCTGCATTAGCCCATCCAGATATTGTTCAAAAATAGAAAATTAACATTAAATCAAAAATACCTTTGTGATGGCCTTTCATCATGGCATATCCTTGTTTGCATCAACATCCTACATATATATTCACACATCTGCAAAAAGATATACAACGTCAAGGGTCTCTTTCTTTTTAAAACTTTGTCGGGATCTTAATATATTTCCCATGGAGATATCATAGTCAAATATTCTAGTCCTTGGATGTTGATTTCCTTCTCCATAGTTTCATTTTTCATGATCTCTTCCTTTCTTTATACACACATTTCCTCCGAGGAACTTCAAATCATAGTTCCTTCGACTTTGTCAACCGCCTCATATTTCATATGAGGACATATTATGTTGATTTTACCTAGTTAATGTGTGAACCATGCGTTCATACATCATTTCATAAGAGGAGATCCTTTCCTTTGATCATGCTCTCGAGGTAGAACACTCATTCATGATATCTACAATCATATGACATGACTCGATTATATCAAGTACAAGCATACATACCTTATATCTTTATTTCGGTCACCTAGACTTCCTTCGACAAATTCCTTGATTGAAAGAACTTCAATTCCTTAACCTGATTCATCTCTTTTGACATCATACCATCATCACATGAATCTCATACAAGTTGGAATTCCTGGTGAGACACTTACTTCTTCCAGAAGGTGAACCTTCCAATGAAGGATCTTGATCATCCTCATCCTGCAAATGCTCATTTTGAATGATGTATAATGAGCTCTATACTATATGACTTTATTTTTTCAATAAATATTACTTATGCTTCTAATGAGGTTAGCAAGGGCTACATCCTTCTATAGGTGACAACCATAGACTTCTATTTCAGCTATATTTCATGCTTCTGTATGATGATGTCGCGGGATCATACTTTCAATCATATGCTTCTATGATGCCATATCCTAACATGATGCATCCTATCATGCTTCTAATGATTCCTACCATGATAGTTATAATTTACAATAGAAAAATTGAAAAGAACTAGGTGAGGAAGACTATCTCAACCATAGTAGAGATATTTTACTTTCTCCTTCTTGAATTTCTTATTTTCAGCGTCTTCCACTTCTTCAATGATATGGGCTTCTTTCCTTCCTCTTTTGTTGTTGTCCTTCTTGATATTTGGACAATCTCTCTTGTACTGCCCATATTCATGACAACCATCTCATTGAACCTTCAACATGTTCTTCTTATTTTTATGAAGACTAAGCTTCCCAAACTTCCCATTTCTTCTAGCCATGGCAGAAAATGCTTGAGCTTGCTCGCTTGATCCTACATCGATTTTTGCCTTCAACCTTGTTTCTTTGATTTTGCACAATGACCATAGTTTATTGAATGGAGTAGCTTCCTCCTCCCCATAGATGAGTGATGTTAAGTTGCCCCATTCCTCTGGTAGTGCATTAAGCACTATGGTAGTCATTTCCTTTTCAGACATTATTTGTCCCAACTCTTGGAGTTGGTCTCTTATTTCTGACACCCTCATAAAGTATAATGCTATTCCTTCTTCTTTTGATATCTTCATCTTGTAGAACTTGAGATTCTTCTTTCAGCAGTTCGAAAATTAAACCCTTAACATGAACAATGACTTCATTTTCTATGAGGATCAAATCTATCCTCTTCTTCCATGCAAGAAAGTTTGATGATCCAACCAATTTGTTGCTCTCCTTGCAATATGAAGTAATTTTAACATATTCAAATATAAATATAAAAATACTTATTAAGTGAAGATACTCCTAGAAGATCAAATCCTCAATTTGATGCCTTCTTTATTTTGATGATGATGTAGATAATATAAAATGTCTTCTTTGGTGAATATGTCTTTCTTCAAAAGTGATCCTTGGCTCGAAGGGATATAACATTGGTTCCCTGATGATGATGACAATGCTTGTTCCTGATTTTCTTCCTTCAAGACAATGCTGGTTAAACTTGTTTCACAACCTGATATTTTGACCCTTCTTCATAATTTTAGCTAGTTGTAGTAATTTTGCAATTTCAACCATCTCTGAAATAACCCTAGTTCAAACGTTTGGCTAGAAGATGGACAAATTTGCCTCCTTTCAACTTTGCTTGACTTGAATTTGTTTCTTGTTATTTCAGTTTGCAAAGGAGACCTTTCTTGGCACAAAACTTGATCCTTGATGGTGGCTGCAATTTGATACAAGTTGCTGCAGAAGGATGTATTAATACTTCACACATGTGGAGAATATAGCCCAGAAAAATAGACCCAAAAGTGCTTCAAGTGTGGAACCCTTCTTTGGATGAGGTAGGGTTTTGAGGTCTTCTTTGATGCTCTTAATTATCCCCTTTCAATATAATGAGAGGGCTAGTCCTTCTCAATGATTGACACTCTTGATGTTTCCAAGACGATCTCTTTATACTTCGACCCTAGAGTGTCCTTCTTCATGTTTCCCTTCTTGATGTATTCACCTTAGCCCTGATACCATGTTGAGAAATATAGGGAGCAACAAGTGTAGGTGATTTCTCTTACCTTGATAACTTCTTGTGATGTATTTTTACTATAATTGATTAACTTCTTCTTTTCTTATTATTATGAGTTTTCTCTATCAACAAACAACTACCAAATCATAAATAACAATGAAACAATATGACACAAGATATAGGCGATCAGCCAGGGCCAAAGCCTCTCCAACTAAGAGGAAAACCTACTAGAATCCTTCTCTTATTATAGAACTTCAATTGACAAATTCCAAGACCAAGACCCTCCATGATGAAGTCATCCTTCCTTCTTGATGGGATTTTCCACAACAAACTTCAACCTTCCAACAATTTCGATCCCAACAACAATTTCTGCAACTTCGACCTAGCAGCTTCACAACTTCTTCCTTGATGCAACTTCAACAACTTCAACCTAATAGCTTCACAACTTTGATCTAGAGGAAACTTCACAAATTTGACCTTGATGCAGCTTCAATGTAGCTTCAAAATTTTTTCTAGCCCAGAAACTATAGAAACTCTAACAAAAGAGAGAGAGAAAGAGAGAGAGAGAGAGAGAGGCCCAAAAACTTCGATCTTGATCTTCTTCTTCTTCATCATCCTTTTCCAGCTTCTATATTGAGGAGATTGAACTTGCTTGAGTGAGTGTCCAAATGAGGTCGAATTCCTTCTTATTTATAGGCTTGTGAGGGGTACAAATTGCTATCTTGAGGACAACTTGTCCGTTCATGTAGGTTAATTTGATCTTTGTGCCATGATGAGGTCTTGGATGGTCTTTTTACTCTATTTTGACTTAATATTTTTTTCTTTACAATATGTAACATGCCTAAATGGGTCTTCAATACATGACAATGACTCAATTGACTTTATGACAAACCTAGAAGCACTCAATGGACCCATCACGATTACACATACCATTATGAAGATTGAACCTAGTTACATATTTCAACAGTTATATCCATTTGTTAGCCCCCTTTTTAGGGATATTGTAAGTAAATATCTATACGTACACACACACACACACACACATGTATGTGTTGGAAGGGAAGATTTTTTTTCACCTTGATTTCCTTGACCATCTAAGAATGTTGATTTAATGTGAAGATACCAATAATTGGTTCATGAGTGAATGAACGTAGCCAAGAAAGCGATTTCTAGCCAAGATTGATCATGGATATATTGTCTTAATCAATATTATGAATCTGACTTCAATAAGGAAATGCATTATACTCATAACAAATACTAGGTCATTAAAATATTCAGGCAACATTCGAAGACAATAATACAATTTTCACTTATGAATAATAATTCCTGGAAATTTAAGATGTACAAATCAACAATGGGTTCTTATTTATTGTGAATGGTAGACGAGTTGTGTGGCCTCCATGGCAGTAAACATAGGGTTGTTGCATGATTGATGAAAGAAAGTCAAATGGTCTTAAAATATAGTTGTGGCATGAAGGCCTTGCAAGATTAGCTCCTAAAAAGTATTTAGGCCAAGACTTGAGCCTTATATCTAATTTGTAAACGAATTTTGGGAAGCCTTAAATTATCCCATTTGAACCAGAGTGACTTAAAATTTGTTATCCAACAATGAAACTAATAATATGCCCTCAACTAAATTCAATAGCTAAAACCTAGTCATAATTATCTTAAAGTGTATAAGTTAGTGATTATATTTTGCCCTATGTCTCCTTATCTATATGAGTAAAGCTTTGGTCTTTGAGCCATTGGATATGCACAAAAAGGAAAATCACTTCATATAAATATAAATATATACACATATATGTGTGTATATAATTAAAGCGAGGATATATTAATATATTACATAAATAAAAGCTTTATGTGCTAAAGATTATGCATAGTTATTCAAGGTTTGGTAACTCTATGTAAGAGTTTAATTTCTAGTAGGATTGTGTGAATTATGGTACTTCTTAACTGTTTGAAGATGAAAATTCATTTATTTGTTTATTTCATTTATACACAATTATGTAAGATCTGTAATTATATTTTAATTTATTAATTATGTGTAAGAAAGTGTATTTACCACAATTTAGGAAGTTTTTTTTGTAGTAATTACGTTGTAAGGTGTTTCTCTTTGAAAAGAACTCTCTCCAAGCTAATTGTCATAACCTTGTGCCGTTGGATAAGATGTTAGACGATTAAAAAATATTCAGTCGTTAGATGATCCACAGGCAAAGGTAGTTAGAAGAATTTCATTGCCAATGCAGTTATAAAAACACCCTATTAACTAGTCCATCATCATGTTGAGCATGAAACATTTTCTACCCTAGAGCTAGAGCCAGTGTAGGAAAGTTTCCCGCTCTCACCCACGCACTCCCTGGGCCTAGCGATAGTGTTAGGGAACACAGTTTCCTTTTACAACTATGATTTTTCTGCATTCTACAACTGCACTTTCGAGAGCCACTAGGGCATGCTCTACGCACACATGCTTCGTCAATGCTACAAAAACTACAGAATATAGGACACATGTTCAATTCTCCTACCCCTATCAGTTTAAATCGAAGTCTGGTGAGATGGATCCTATAACAGTGCAGGGCATGATGGACCTTTCTCAATCGACAGGGTTGGTGTTCCAGCACTGAGCACCATAAATGGGACCAAAGAATACATGTGGTATTTCAATTCCAATCTGGATGTTCACAAAGTGTATCTAGGCAAACAGTGGAAGATGTATTCAAGAACGATTTTCTTGAATTTTTCTTTGAACACTCAAGCACTGTTATAAAAATGGCTGCAAGGAGCTTCCTCCCAATACCCACCTGCAAGCTCAATATTGTGCACAAATTGGCATTTTCCTTTTAACCTTGTTGTCAGTATATTTCAAGTTAGGTGGGGATTGATTTTCTGTGGTGCATATGGAGAGTTTTGCACATGGTGTGTTGTCTTTCTACGATTACATATAAGCCTTATGTCCATTCTGGCTTAGGTTTAGACGGTCCAGGTTTCAATGTGGTATTTGTTGTTCGCCCCTTTTAATCAGCTTGTTCTCTGGGTGAGTTTTAATTTGAGAGTTTTTGCGTTTCACTTTAATTTCCTTTTCGTGGGATGGGTATTTAGGAAAATTGGGTATCACATTACTTACATGTTCTTCGGGTGAGTATTTCAACCTTTTCAATGTAAAATTTTAATGATGCCAAGAATACTATTTACATGTTATTAAATATTTCAATTTTTAGGGTCACATATCCGAGTTTCTATGCTCTGCAGAAGTGTCCGTTTGTTTTCTGAAAAGGCAGTTCAAACTTTACTTGTAATATAATTAATTTCAGTTTGGTGTTTGGAAGTTGCATTATTGATAAGTGGCTTCATTGTCGTTTAGTGGTGAACCTAATGTAAATCCCAAAAAATATTGTTTGACATGTCAAAATAACTCATTTGGTCCCTAATTTTCCAATTTAGAACTTGTCACTAAAATGAGTCTTTGCTTCAATCTTTTTGCTAAAAAAACAAAATTAAATAATAATTTGTATTATAATCCACAACAAATCCAATAATGACAAATACTGTGCATTACTCCTAAATGCAATATAAATATACTCATAAAAATTCTTTAAAAATAACTTAAATCATATGCATAAAGCATTTTTGTTGTTTTTATTTATATCTATTTATTTATTTTAATTAATTCAGTGTTATGTTTTTCTTAAATTTAACTAAACTATAAAATGTATAAAGCATTTTTGTTTTTATTTATACTTATA
>APFE030070066.1:3781-79297 GCA_000404065.3 Pinus taeda | reverse complement strand
AGATTTCGGGAAGAGGTTTTACCACCGATATATCCCATATGTACTCCAGTATATTCAAAGTATTCTTGTGGTGTAACACCACCAAATAATTGGGGAGGAAGAAGAAAATCACTTATATATCCCATTTCAGAGAAATAAGTGGTTCATGGAGAATGGAGAGAAACGTCCCATATATGATTATGAAGTATTCATATAGAACTTATTCCTCTTTGTCTCAAGTCAGGCTTTGCTAGTTCATATAGCTCCCCTCCTCTATGATGGAAAATGTTATGAATATGAGCAATGGTATTTATATACCGCTAACTTGGAAGTTGAAAATGGTACAATCCATTTTATCGCTTGGATTCAATTTATGCAAAAGCCTCTTTTTCCAAGAAAGTATCAATTTCAAAATATTAGAGACTTCACAAGATGATTACCTCTTTGGTGTGATCCTGATGGTCAAGATAGTTGCATGTACAAAATAAATTTATTTATCAGGTAGGTTTCACATACCTAACTATCCTCTTACTAGAAATATGCCTTATTTTTTCTACTTTCCCCAATCCTCCAAGTCATTTCCAATAAAAATAGTATCCTAACTAATCAAATGTAAATAAGGAGTGAAAACTCAAATCCATTTATGATCTAAGAATAAGGAACTACCTTTTTCGAGGTTAAGGTTTGACATTAGTTATTGTATTGTTTTAGGGTTGATTGTGAAAGCACTTCAAGACTGATATGCATTGGTGTAGTCACGAATTGACCCAAAGGTATGAAAATATTAACTATTTCCAAATCTAAACAACAATGTATAGGTGAATATAAATAATTTATTTAAAAATTATATTATCACAAGTGAATATAAATAAGTTATTTTAAGAACATGTTAAAATACATTGTCTTACCCAACTCCTGGTATATGCACAAACATTGGTTGTGGAGGAAGAGATACATAGTTTTTCTGCATGACTTACATGATTTATGAATCATAAATGCAGAAGGTTCTTTAAAAAATCACTAAAGGAGCAATTTTTGGATTATTCTCTTACAACTCCTACAAATCAATCTTATGTAAAGTGTTAGGGAATCTGTAACATGCACAGTGCTAATGATCAGTGTGGTCACAAAACCAGAGGACAGAGTCACAACCCCACCATCTCCAGTGATATTCAAATTGTATTTCTGATCAGGTGCTCAAAAAATAGCTCAAAATGCAAAGTTGTCAGATCGTTGTGGAACTTGGATGACCACATAGTGTTGGTCATCCTGAATCTAGCACAACCCATTTCGCGCAAAATGAACACTGTACGCTCCTAGAATCATATTCTATTCACTTTCCCAAACATGCGATTTTTTGTAAAAATTTGACAGCCTAATCAACAATGCGTACTGTTGATGTGCTGCTGACTAGGCAGGTCTATGTGGCAGGTCGACTAGTCAACATTTTATGACGAATCGTATTGTGCCAAGTGGCACATTCTCATTGGGTGAAATCAACAGTTTTTTGATTGGTTAGATTGGTGGCCAACCAAGGGCTAACACATGGCCCAGCCAGAGGCCGCCATGTGGCATCTAGGGGGCCACCAAAATTATGGGTCGAGTTCGGGCAGTAGCAGCAGGGGTCGAACCTGCGACCACCGACGAACGAGCAAAGCCAACCACCAACGCGCCATTCAATTTAGTTATTAACTATATAAAAACTCAGGCTGTATTTAAATGTTAAGAGTGCACCATTTCTGGGGAGGGGCCGACTCTTGGTCGCGCAATCGTCATACGACCACCAACCGGAGGGGAGCGGAGGTTTGGCCGACGGGGATGGCCATTGGCCTTATCCCCGGGCACATGGTCCCATGTGCCTAGATTTTTCAGGCTTAAGGCCTTAGAGGCTGAATTAAGGCGCCCATAATTTGTGCAGTAGTTTGGACAAAATGGCACTCCATTAGCACAATCTGGGGCAAAATTGTGGGTTAGGTGCCGAATTTTGGGGAGTTTGTAGAGTGAATAACAACCAAACTTGGGAAAATCATAACACGATGAGTTTTTGACAAAATCAAGAGCATAAAGAGGTTACACAAGACTTTTTGGGCATTCTGGAGCCATTGGAACAAGTTTTAGAGCTTTTTGAGCATTGTAAACTAATGTATTCACATTTTTTAGCATAATAGAGAGGGTCAAGCCATTGGAAGCTGGACCAAGGAGACATAGCCCAGGAAGGGTGAACTCCTTCATCATGTTCTGCTATGATATTTTTTATGGTGATGTTTATGTCTGTTATTAGATGTTTGTTCACATAACTGATATATAATATATATATATAATATATAAAGTAGCTTCATACCTTGGTTTAAGCAAGTAATTCACTTGCATAGTGAAATCCTTCTTGCACAAGAAAACCAAGAGCTCTAATACAAAACTTGAAATCTGATGGGAAAAATTAGTTTGTTTGTGCCAAAATTCCTTTTCAAATAATGTTAAATGTGCTTACGGATTTCATGAGGTGTAATTCCAGTTCTTAAACATGAAGTTTTTGAGTGCTTTTAATGTAAATTTTATTTGCAAATAACATATTTATATATATATATTTATATATATAAAATGTTAATTTGCACATAAAATTTACATAAAAGCACTCAAAAACTCATGTTTAAACTTGTAATTAACCTCATGAATCCGTAAGCACATTTAACATATTTTGAAAAGGAATTTGGCACAACAAAACTAATTTTCCCAATCAGATCAAGTTTGGTATTAGAGCTCTTGGTTTTCTTTGTGCAAGAAGGATTTAACTATTTGCAAGTGAATTACATGCTTACAAGGTTGAAGCTTAAGAGAGGATAAGGGAAGCTGGTTGAAAGCCCTGAAGTTGGGTCAAGGAGAAGGACTGCAAGGTTGCCACAATCTCCACCACTAGTTCTTCCTCAAGTTGCAATTGAGACTTCAGTGAGAATGTCTCATGAAGGACAGCCTACAAGCATGATAGAGTATGAGAAGGTCTTTAGGAAGGATTTCTTTGATATGACAGAGATGGTAAAGGTCCTTTATGAAGAGAGTAATACCAGACTGTAGGGTGAAATATCCAAGCCTCCCAAAGGAGAAGGTTCTTCAGGAGGAGGAGGTAATGGAAATGGAGGTAAACCTCCAACCTCTCCACCATCTTCTTCATCTTCTTCTTCACAGGCATCTTCACCCTCTTCCACTAATACAACCCTTACTCATACTCATGAACATACCTCGAAAGGAACTGGTAAATCACCCATGTTAAAACTTGACGTTAAATTTGAACTGTCCATGTATAATGGTGAAGTGAATGCAGAGAAGCTTAACAATTGGGTTCGTCAGTTGGAGGTCTATTGTAGAATTCAAAACCTTCAAGAGGATGACATAAAGATTCAACTAGCTTCCTTGAGGCTGGAGGGTGCAACAATAGTATGGTGGGAATCAAAGACACAAAAATAGATAATAATAAAAAAACACAGTAAGATCTCAATTTCTTGGTCTGATTTCATTGTTGAAATTAAAGTCAATTCTACCTTCTAGCATATATGCAGAAAGCCATCATGAATTGGCATAACTTTAGACAACTTAAAGGTCAAAATGTGCAAGATTACACCCAAGAATTCAGAAAAAGGTCTCTAATGTTAGGTGTCGATTTGCAATCACAAGATACGTTTCTGAAGTACATAGGGGGATTACACAGTTAGTAAGTTACCTTAGGCATACTATCCTTATGTTTAATCCCAATAATCTAGGTGAGGTGTGCGTGCAAGCCACTCATCTTGTGGAAAGAGGGAAAAATACTCTAGAAGAGGGTAGTAAAAAGCCATTTAAGGGTAAAGAAAAAGGAAAGGGTTTCAAAGGAAAGAAAAATGCATCCATTAGAAAGGAAGGAGAGAAAACAACATGTAAACATTGTTCCAAAGAGGGTCATGATGAAGCTCATTGTTGGAAGCTTCATCCTGAAATGAGGCCTAAGAAATTCAATAACAAAGGGAAAAAAGGACATCTGCCATCATTCAAGAAGATTTGGGATCTGATTCGGGTGATGAAACTAAAATTACAACCATGGGCATAAAAGGAAAAGAATCCATTGCTAGCACTAGTATATAAAATTGTCACACTAGCACTCCAAATGAAGAAACAAGGATTGAATTATTTCATGTGAGGGTAATCTCAAAACATACAAAAATCGAGACACTATTTGATAGTGAGTCTCAAGCCAACTTGATATCTGAAGACTTAGTCAAGAAACTCAATCTTGAAACCATTATACATCCCAAGCCATATCCATTGGGTTGGATATGCAAGGACACAAACTTACATGTTACAAGAAAATGTATTCTTTGGTTTACAATCACAACAAACTTCATTGACGAAGTTGAATTAGATGTTGTACCGCTTGATATTTCAGGAATTGTTTTGGGTAGTCATTACCTCTATGATAGAAAAACAATCTTCTATTGCCATGAAAACAAGTACCACTTGTTCAAATATGGTGTGGAGTATATTGTGAGAGCTCATCGTAAGAAACTAAATCTTTCATTAGTTAATGCAGGGCAAATGAAAAGACTAGTGAATTCAAGAAAGAATTTAGTTCTTCTTATGATCTAACCCAATATTGATGTTTATTATGAAGCGTTTGATGGTTGTAATTCAAAATTAAATACTGATTTGGTTGATGTAGTTAACCATGATGATGAGGTGTTTCAGAAAGCAAATGGATTTCCTTCCAAGAGGATAATCCAACATCAAATACCATAGTAGCAAAAGTGTCTTCTTCCTAACATGGACATGCACCATATGTCAAGAAGGGAAAGTGCAAAAATAACAAAGCAAATCCAAGGGTTGTTGAAGAAAAGCATCATCCAACCATCTCCTTCACCATGTCGTGCTCATATTGCTTTGGTTCCTAAGAAGAATGGAAAGCATTTCATTAAATGGTACTCAAGGAGTGGCTATCATCAAAGTAGAGTTGTTGAATAAGACATATGGAAGATGACATTCAAAACCAATCAAGGTTTGTTTGAATGACTTGTTATGATTTTTGGTCTTTACCATGATCCTACTACTTTCATGCATACCAAGAAAGATGCATTGAAGCCATTTATAGACATGATAGTCTACTTAGATGACGTTTTCATTTTTAGAAAATTTCATTATGAACATGTCATGTATGAGAGAAAAGTACTTGATGTCGTAAGTCAAGAAAATTTGTTATTGAAGATGTCAAAGTATGAGTTGGGTAAAACTTCTTTGATGTAATTGGGCCATAATATTGGAGAAGGTGAGTTTAAGTTAGACCTCTCCAAGGTTGATGCCATTATGGATTGGTCAACGCTCAAGATAGTCATATGGATAAGAGGTTTTTTTGGGAGAAACGCAATGTTGGAGGAAAAAAATTGTTAATTTTTCTTCTATTGTAGCTCCTTTGCATTCATTGGCAGTTGTGAAAAATGTCTTCCAGTGGGGAGGCAAACAACAAGAGGCATTTGATGCTTTGAGACAAAAGATCAGTTCAGCCCTTATACATGCTATTCTAGACTTGAAAAAGTCATTTAGGTTTCAGGTTTACGTATGCGACTATGCCATGGGCACAGTCCTTATGCAACATGGTAAGCCCATTTCATTTCATTCAGAAATTTTCAATGGTGCAATGATTAAATTGCAGTGACAAAGGCACTTTCATTGGATGGGTTTTATTTTACTATTCCACTTGGTCAAAAGGATTAAGAAAGGTATAAGTGATAAGTTTTTTGTTATGATTTCTAGGCCTATTGTTTGTGTAACTACTTTCCTCAAGCATCGTTTTGTTTTGCATGAAATTTATGATCAACAAAATACATACTTTCAAGATGTACATTCAAGCTTGAGTCAAAGGAATAAAGTAGAGGAATTTGTTTACCATTTGCATCATAATGTCTTGTATCATCTTGATAAGAAGGATGTTGCTATTGATGGTAACATGGAAAAAGCCAAGGAGTTCATTGAACGACTCCAAATGGTACATCAAACAATGCAAGATCAACTTGAAAAGAGCCAAGGCAAGTACAAAGCAAGGCACGATAAGAATCGGGTAGATCACAAGTTCCAAGTCAGTGATGAAGTTTGGATTCACATTAGCAAAGAGAGGCTCCAAGGAGAAGGTAAAAAGATAAAACCAATTAGATATGGTCCATTTAGAATTATGGAAAAGGTTGGTAACACATTCTCTTGAATACCTTCATGAACTACAACAAGACACCATTCTTGATAGAAGAAAAAGGTCTTCAAAACAAGGGATTGTGGACTACCTTTGAGTGGGGCTCAAGGGAACAAATCCTTCAAAGCCCAAAAGGATCGAGATTGGAAAGGTGAGGGAACTGTACCCTCACCTGTTGGACACTTGAAAGTGATCTTTTGGGGTCCAAAAGGCTTAAGTGGGGAGGAATGATCAGGTGCTCAAAAAATAGCTCAAAATTCAAAGTTTTCGTATCAGTGTGGAACCTGGACGACCGCATATTTCTCGTCATCCTAAATCCGGCACAACTCATTTTGCACAAATGGACATCGTTTGCTCCCATAATCATGTTCTGTTCATTTTCCCAAATAGGTGAATTTTTGTAAAAATTTGACAGCCCAGTGAGCAGTCCGTACTGCTGACATGGCGTTGATTGGGCAGGTCTATGTGGCAGGTTGACTAGTCAACATTCTCTAGCGAATTGTATTGTGCCAAGTGGCACATTCTCATTAGGTGAAATCAACGATTTTTTATTGGTTGGATTGATGGCCAACCACAGGCTGACACATGCCCCAATTAGAGGCCACCACATGGAAATCTAGGAGCCACAAAAATTATGGGTCGATTCCAGGTAGCAGTAGCGGGGGTTGAACCCGTGACCACCAATGAACGAGCAGAGCCAACCCCTAATGGGCCATTCAATTTAGTTCTTAACTATATAAGAACTCGAGTTCTATTTAAATGTTAAGAGCGCACCATTTCTGGGCAGGGGACGACCCTTGGTCACACAACCATCATGTGACCACCAACTGGAGGGGAGCGGGGGCCCGGTCGGCAGGGCGGGCTATTGGCCTTAGCCCCGGGCACGTGGCTCCATGTGCCCAGATTTTTCGAACTTAAGGCCTTAGAGGCTGAATTAAGGCGCCCATAATTTGGGTCGGATTTTGGGCAAAATGGTGCTCCGTTAGCACAATCTGGGGCGAAATTATGGGTTAGGTGCCGGATTTCGGGGAGTTTGTAGAGCGAATAACATCAAAACTTGGGTAAATCATAACATGATGAGTTTTTGACCAAATCAGGAGAAGAAAGGGGCTACACAGGCATTTTTGGGTATTCTGGAGCCATTGGAACAAGTTTCAGAGCTTTCTGAGCATTGTGAACTGATGTATTCAAATTTTTGAGCATAGTTGAGAGGGCCAACCATTGGAAGTTGAACCAAGGAGACGTAGCCCAGGAGGGGTGGACTCCTTCATCATTTGCTACTGTGATACTGTTTATGGTGATGTTTATGTATGTTATTAACTGTTGTTCAATCATTTTTTTTTAAATGTTAATTTGCACATAAAATTACATAAAAGCACTCAAAAGCTCAGGTTTAAATTGTAATTAACCTCATGAATCCTTAAGCGCATTTCACATAATCTGAAAAGGAATTTGGCACAACAAAACTAATTTTCCCAGTCAGATCAATTTCCCCCCATTGCTGTCAGTCACCATTGTGTTGGCATGGTTGTTAAAATCCTGGAAATTTTCAATGTGTAGAACTTGGAGATGCAATGGACCAACAACAATTCTTTCTTCTCATCGACTGTCAAATTGGTAAGCATTTTCTTTTGGGAGAGAATAAAATGCAGTATCATA
Source organism: Pinus taeda (assembly GCA_000404065.3). Classification (NCBI taxonomy): domain Eukaryota; kingdom Viridiplantae; phylum Streptophyta; class Pinopsida; order Pinales; family Pinaceae; genus Pinus; species Pinus taeda. Next base: position 71,460 of record APFE030070066.1, on the reverse strand, counting down.
TGTTGCAATTATTGTAATACCTTGCTATGTGTTATTTTCTTATGCTTGTGGAACTGTAAGTAGGTTGCTGGATTCCAACAGACTCAAGAAAGTCTTGAACAACCCAAATAATGATAGAAAAGTTGTTAGATTGTCGAAGACCAGTGCCATTGTTGGTGTTGGTGCAGGATTGGGTTCAATGTAGACATTAGTTCAGCCGCCATAACTAACAATTCCTCCATTCTCATTATAATGGCTACCTCCAAATTACCATGTTGAAGGATGTTATGTCAAGCATTACTTCAACCTTGTGAACAAATCTTACGAGGTAGTCATAGAGGTCCATATGTTCCCGTAAGTATTGTTACATTAAATATGTATGCTTAGAGTAATTCATTGGACTGAAGTCATGGCAAGTTTTCAAAATATTTATTGTTTTGTAGATGAAGCCAAAGCAGGTTAGATCATATATAATCTTGGGAGGAGACGTGTTCAACCTGATAGTGATTATCGCTCTAGATTAGATCATGATGTCCATCTGAACGCCCATCCTTTATAAGGGGTACCCGAAGGAAACAAAGAGAAGGAATATTTTTAGGCATTCCTCCTTTCGCATGGTGTTATAAATTCCAAATCCCACCGAAGATGAATTCAATGTGCATAATCCCACTTCCAAAAATCATGGAATTGAATGTTTTTTCAGACTACAATGCCATGTGTAGAGTGTGTTAGCTTATCCTTTTTGCATGTGTTTTTATGACACAAAGTGGAGCTTATAGACTCATTTCCGCTTAGGATAAGAATTATTAACCATGACTATCTACAGTGTGTCTTCATTGAGAAACATTTTATATATTTTTAAAATTTTGCCTCCATGTAGTGATTTGACTATTAAAATCTATGGAGGTATAAATATTTTACCCCTCCCTTAATTTCAACAAGTAGTCTCTTAAAAGGAAACACATGTTCTTAACCATTAGGCCCACTCAAGTTGTACAATGAAAGTGTTTGGTGAAATATGGCCAAAAACGATTAAATCTATGAATTAATGTTCCTTTTTTTGAGGATTCAAATAAATATATGCATTTGAGATAAACCTGGATAGATGAAATGACAAACCACAATTCCAACCACAATTCCAACCAATAACCATTGACATATTAAAATGATGATAAAATTTGTGGTAACTACCAACTTCCTTAATAACTACATAGAAGCACCAAGTTGGAAAAAATACCCTTTGCTAAAAGGAGTTTATCCATTAGCAATGAAAAACACAATGCCTAAGAAATTGAAACTAAAATTAGCAATGAAAAACATAATGCCTAAGAAATTGAAACTAAAATTAAAACACACTTACTTAAGAATCATTTTAAAATTATTCTTAAAAAATCTTAAAAACACCTATTTAAAAATCATTTTAAAAATTATTATTAGAATGTCTTAAAAATCAATCTCAAAACTCGACAAATAACAATATTATTCCCTATAAACAAAATTTTAACACTTAAAAACTATAAAAGGTTAAAACCAAAACTTTACCATTCTAAATAATCCACTAATAATACATTTTTTTTTTGGCCATTCTAAATAATCCACTAATAATACATATTCTTTTTGCCATTCTAAATAATCCACTAATAATACATAAAAAATAAGTTTTCGCTTCCCCTCGAACACCTTTAGTCTTCTTTAAAACTTAATTTAGAAAAAAATGGAAAGCAAGTGTTAAAAAAAAAAACATCTTGTATAACCAAATTTAAATTTTAAATAATATAATTATCTGTTTAGTATTTTTTTTGTTATTATCAAAATTCAAATTTTAAATAAATAATTCGATGTCTATTAAACAACCCAGGTTCGTGGAAAGCGTCTCCAGGCCTTCGAGGGGTCCAACCTCTATTTGGATGGTGTCGTAGCATGGATGGTATCGTAAGATGTAAGAAAAGCAATTGCTCTTCCACGTTCCCCCACGGGCACGAGGGCCTATTAAAGCCCTAAACCAGGAGCTAACAGCTAAAACTCGCTAATAGCAAGAGCTCTTCCTGTCTTCGTTAATATTATCACTGTCTTAGATCTCCATTTATCTTCTGTAGTGTCCTGGGGTTTATATTCTTCGATACCCACAATCGTTTCTCTTCTCTAATAAACAGAGAGGGAGCGAGGAATGAAGAGCGTCCATGGACCCTGAAATGTATTAAAATTCGAAGAATCTGTGCGGATCAGCATAGATCGCGGCCTCCAATCGCGGGAACTCTCGACAGTACTCAGCGAGCGAAAGGGATTTTCCAGCCCTTACACATCTCAAGGATTTGTTTTTGTGCGAAACGAGATCATTGGAAGGGTTCGAGTTCGATCCTTGTGGATCTGAGGTCAGTACAAGGGTTTTTCTTTATTGCTGCCTTTTTCAATTGTTCTTAGAGAATCCTTGGGTTCATCTTGATCTATTGAATTTTCGTATTGATTTAGAGCACTTGAAGTTCTGAACATTGTAGAGTAGGATTTGTGTGCATTGAATCTTGTAGATCCGGCATATGATAGCAACGCTATGTTACTTACGATGGCTTTGTAGGTTGTTAGCTAGATCAAGTCCGAAGGGTTTTACAGAGAACAAGGGGTTATTCGTTTCCCCGTGAGAGTGTTTTAGAATCAGGTGGTGTCATTTTCTGTGGTCCATTTGATTCAAAATTGATCGATTATCATTGGTACAGGGTTTTGATCATTCATGACTTTGCATGTGGGATGCCACTTCTAGGGTTTCTACTGGATTTGTATACTGATTAAATCCCTCACGTGGTGTATAGGCTGGCAGATTGTTTGCAATGTTGACCAAATTCGAGACCAAGAGTAATAGGGTAAAGGGTCTAAGCTTTCATACAAAGAGGCCATGGATCCTGGCCAGTCTTCACAGTGGGGTTATTCAGTTATGGGATTATCGGATGGGAACACTCATAGACAGATTTGATGAGCATGATGGGCCAGTTCGAGGAGTGCATTTCCACAAGTCTCAGCCGTTGTTTGTGTCCGGAGGTAAGCAAATCGACTTGTATACTTATTGCATGTTTTGTGTTCCATCTGAACCTCTTTTCGATTTGTAGTTCTTAGATTGAGCAGCACTTTGACTGATTGCTCTAGTTCAGTTTTTCTATATTTCCATCGGACAAATGTTATTGGTTACATTTTTATATTCTGGTTCGGAGAGTCCCTGACCCCTTCGATAGAGAGGATCTTGAACACATCCGTGTGTTGTGTGATTCCCTCTTATATTTTCACGAAATTTTCGTGGATCGAGTAGGTAGATTGCCTTTTCTTGCTCCGCATTGTAATTATCTGAGAAATTGCCTGAGGGTATGTGGTCTAGTAGCAAGTTTGTAAGGTGATCAAACTAGTAACCCGGGTTCAACCACCACCCCACCCTGAGTGGAAGTGGGCACAGATGAGTCGAGGTGCAAGAGGTCAGGTGCAAGTCGTGGGTGAATTTTATAGCATAAAAATTCCCCTCACAGCATGGATGCTTAGCCAAAAGGATACTGTAAGCATAATCCCTCCCCACTTTCCCCCCTCCCCCAAAAAAGAAAAGAAAAGGTCTCTTAAAAATTGTGGAGTCTAGCCGATCTTCCCAGTCATGTAGGTTCTTAGGTATGCGACTGCATGCCTATACTTAGGCTATCTGTTATGTTGCCCATTGCAAATTGCATTACTCTGATGGTTATATGAATAATGACAGTACAGTCAAAATATAATTGCCAAAAGTTGTTATAACGCCAATTTACTTGTTATTATTGCAGGGGATGACTATAAGATCAAAGTATGGAACTACAAGATGCGCCGCTGCCTTTTTACACTACTTGGGCATCTTGACTATATCCGGACAGTGCAGTTCCATAATGAGTATCCTTGGATTGTCAGTGCAAGTGACGATCAAACAATAAGGATCTGGAACTGGCAATCTCGAACTTGTATATCTGTTCTTACTGGTCACAATCATTATGTAATGTGTGCTTCTTTTCACCCTAAGGAGGATTTGGTTGTTTCAGCCTCCTTGGATCAAACTGTACGTGTATGGGACATTGGTGCTTTGAGGAAGAAAACTGTCTCACCTGCTGATGACATTTTAAGGTTAACACAAATGAACACAGATCTCTTTGGAGGAGGTGATGCTGTTGTCAAATATGTTTTGGAAGGTCATGACCGTGGAGTGAACTGGGCTTCTTTTCATCCCAGCTTGCCATTGATTGTGTCAGGAGCAGATGATCGCCAAGTGAAGCTTTGGAGAATGAATGGTACGCTAATTACATTGCTTGGTTAAGTTCTATCTATTTTATCAGAGATGCAGTAACTTTTTTGCTAGATTGTAGGTAAACATTTTGTGAAATATTAGTTTGTTTTGTTTTCAGATACCAAGGCCTGGGAAGTGGATACTTTAAGAGGGCATATGAACAATGTGTCTTGTGTGATGTTCCATGCACGCCAAGACATTATTGTTTCCAATTCAGAAGACAAAAGTATCCGAGTTTGGGATGTATCCAAGCGTACAGGTGTCCAAACATTTCGTAGAGAGCATGATCGCTTTTGGATCCTTGCAGCACATCCTGATATGAATCTTCTTGCCGCAGGGCATGACAGTGGGATGATTGTTTTCAAGTTAGAAAGAGAAAGACCTGCCTTTGTTGTTTATGAGGGTAACCTATATTACATCAAAGATCGTTTTCTGCGGGCTTATGAATTTGCAACTCAAAAAGACACTCAACTTATACCAATAAGAAGGCCTGGATCCACGGGAATGAATCAAGGACCAAGATCATTGTCTTACAGTCCCTTGGAGAATGCTGTCCTGGTATGTTCAGATGTTGACGGTGGATCATATGAACTTTATCTTGTTCCAAAGGATAGTGTTGGCAGAAGTGATGCAACACAGGAAGCAAAGAGAGGACTTGGAGGATCTGCTGTCTTTGTTGCTCGCAATCGATTTGCAGTCCTTGACAAGATTCATAACCAAGTGATGATAAAAAATCTCAGAAATGAGGTGACTAAGAAGTGTAGTCTTCCAGCAACTGTAGATGCAATCTTTTATGCAGGAACGGGAAACCTTCTTTGTAGGTCAGAAGATAGAATACTCCTCTTTGATCTGCAACAGAGGATTGTTCTTGGGGACCTCCATACTCCATTTGTGAAATACATTGTCTGGTCAAATGATATGGAAAATGTAGCCTTGCTGAGCAAACATGCTATCATCATTGCAAGCAAGAAACTCGTACACAGGTGCACTCTACATGAGACTATTCGTGTTAAGAGTGGTGCTTGGGATGACAATGGTGTTTTTATTTATACAACCTTGAATCACATTAAGTATTGCCTTCCGAATGGAGATAGTGGCATCATTAGAACACTTGATGTTCCTGTTTATATAACCAAGGTATCAGGGAATTCTGTCAGTTGCCTGGATCGAGATGGAAAGAACCGTGTCATACAGATTGATGCCACTGAATATGTATTCAAGCTGGCACTAATAAAAAAGAAGTATGACCATGTTATGAGCATGATCAGGAACTCTCAACTTTGTGGACAAGCAATGATTGCTTACCTGCAGCAGAAGGGATTCCCGGAAGTGGCTCTTCACTTTGTCAAAGATGAGAAGACACGTTTCAACTTAGCAGTGGAGAGTGGAAATATTGAAATTGCTGTTGCTTCTGCAAAGGAGATAGATGATAAGGATCATTGGTATAGACTTGGAATTGAGGCCCTTCGGCAAGGGAATGCTGGCATTGTGGAATATGCTTACCAGAGAACAAAGAATTTTGAAAGACTTTCATTTTTGTATCTTATTACAGGCAATATGGATAAGTTGTCAAAGATGCTGAGGATTGCAGAAATAAAAAATGATGTGATGGGCCAGTTTCACAATGCCTTGTATATAGGTGATATTCAGGAACGCATCAAGATACTGGAAGAATCTGGGCATTTGCCACTTGCATATGTGACTGCAGCAGTTCATGGGCTTACAGAAATTGCTGAGAGGCTTGCAGCTGAGTTGGGTGACAATCTGCCTACTCTGCCACCTGGAAAGAAGTCGTCACTTCTTATGCCGCCTCCACCAATTCTACGCAATGGTGACTGGCCATTGTTGCGGGTTACTAAAGGAATTTTTGAGGGTGGGTTGGATAATGTTGGGGGTGCAGTCCATGAGGAAGAGGATGAAGGAGCTGCAGCCAATTGGGGTGAAGACCTTGACATTGCTGAAGTTGAAGGACAAAACGGTGAGGTTGTGGTGGTAGATGATACAGAAGTGAGAGGAGATGATGATGAAGAGGGAGGATGGGATCTTGAAGATTTGGAGCTACCTGCAGATGTTGCTACTGCAAATGCTGCAGGTACAACTCATTCAACATCATTTGTTACCCCAACACCAGGTATGCCAGTAAGTCAAATCTGGATACAGAAATCTTCTCTTGCAGGTGAGCATGCAGCTTCTGGTAACTTTGATACAGCCATGCGCCTCTTAAGTCGACAACTTGGTATTAAGAATTTTGCTCCATTAAAACCTTTGTTTTTGGATCTTTATCTGGGCAGCCATACATACCTTCCTGCATTTGTTTCTGCACCCGTGGTCTCCTTGGCATTAGAGAGAGGCTGGAGTGAGACTGCTAGCCCAAATGTCAGAGGTCCACCTGCTTTGGTATTTAAGTTTTCTTTATTAGATGAGAAACTTAGAGTAGCTTACAAAGCCACCACAGAGGGGAAGTTTAGTGAAGCATTGAGGTTATTTCTTACCATCTTGCACACAATTCCAGTTATTGTTGTAGATTCAAGAAGGGAGGTTGATGAAGTGAAGGAATTGATTGGAATTGCTAAAGAATATGTTCTGGGTCTTCGGATGGAGGTCAAGAGAAAGGAAGTTAAGGATGATGCTGTTCGACAGCAAGAGCTTGCAGCCTATTTTACTCATTGCAACCTTCAAAAGGTCCATTTGAGGTTGGCTTTGCTGAATGCCATGGGTGTTTGCTACAAGGGAGGGAACTTCAATACAGCTGCTAACTTTGCTCGACGACTGCTGGAGAGTGAACCCCCTGCAAACCATGCAACAAAGGCCCGACAAGTTCTGCAGGCATGTGAGAGGCAGTTGCAGGATGCCAAAAAACTGAATTATGACTTTAGAAATCCTTTTGTTGTTTGTGGAGCAACTTTCACACCCATTTACCGTGGTCAGAAAGATGTTTCCTGTCCATATTGTACAGCACGCTTTGTTCCAAGTGTACAAGGGAATCTCTGCCCTATATGTGAGCTTGCGGTTGTGGGTACTGACGCTTCTGGGTTGCTTTGCTCAGCTACTCAGATAAGGTGATGTCAGCAGCATTGGATTCTTGCTGACAATGCAATTTTATTTCAAGAAGTTCCATTGCCTGCGTAGATGTCCGGATTGATGCTGTACTCTCTGCCTTTGAGAACCACGTTGAGAGATATGCCAGGACAATTTGTAACAAGTCTTGGACAAACTTGAGGGCCTTCTTAAGATATTGGAAGAAACAGTATATTGAAACTGAAATGAGGGTAGAAGTAATTTTCCATGTTTTTTCATTGTTTACTATTTGAAATTTAAGTCTGGTTTTTTGCTTCCCTTTACCAGTCTCATACAATGAAAAGTGTGAGTCACTTAGCTTATGTCTGGAGAATTTCTGATAGACACCAGGGTGTTTATCTTGTCTTTATCATGCAGATTTTCCAGTGTTTTGTCTGAGTATAAACAATAATTAGGCTTTTATTAGGCAACCTCAGGAAGTTACATTTAGGTTTTCACATTAAATTGAATTGCTTGGATGCTTCTTCCAGCTGTAGATTACTTCAATCCCTTGAATTTTAAAGGTCTCTGTCAATTAATTTAACTGTTTTAATTGCATAGATGGTTTTCAAATGGTGTTCTTTGTGTAATGAAATGAGTTCTTAAATGAGCTCTATGCTGGTTGTTGTTGAAGAAAGACAAAGCATAGGTATGTAATGTTTTCACATCTGGTCTTCTTACGAGGAGCATTTGCTACCTATGCATGTGTTGTTGGATTATTGCAGGTTGTGTTACATGGGAAGATGTTGGTCTTAGTCAAATATTTTAATTTTGAATGGTTCTAAATCTGTTTACTTTATTTGTTTAAAGCTGCAACTGCTGCGGTTTTGCTAATGTGTATTATAGTGTAATTTCTAAAATAAAATATAAAATATTCATGAAGTTGTTTTACGTGGTTCCATTAACTGGCCCTGTTTTTGGCTTTTTGAATAAATAGATCAAGCATCAGTGTCCATGGAAGAACCTAACAGCTCATGCAAATCACATCGAGGCTATTAAAGAATGAAAATTTGCAGCTTTGAAAGGCAGTTGGGTGATTGTGGGTCTTAGACATCGTTGCTGTCCTGTAAAATTATTATCCTATGTAGGTGATTCCTCCTAAATACCAGCATTCTATGATTTTAATTGTCTTATTTATGTTGGTTTTTTGTTTTTTTTTTTTCTTTCAAAAATTAAAGGTATTTGGCATTGTAAAGCTGTCTTCCACATTGCACTGAAATTCGGACTTCCACAAAACTAAACTCTTACGCCATATTTCTTATATATAGCCTTAGTCCATGGAATATTCTGAGAATTTGCATTATGTAGAGAAGTTTTTATGCTGTGTACTCTAAGGTTGAATGTTCTATCAAAGGTTTATCAGAATGCTTCTGGGATCTCTGCTTTGTTCTGTCCTTGTGATATGTTCAGAGTTTCTGACTGGATCCGAGGCATTTCTGTATGCTAATGGTGTCTATTACTTTACGCTTGCATATCTGCCTACCCCCACCTTCATTATCATGGTTTGCATATTAACTCCCCCTATCTGCATCCCATCTAATATTTAATACTTGAATCAATTTATTATTCAAGAGATGAATAGCAACTTGATGCTTGTTTAAAAATTAAAAAGAAATGTTTCTTGATAAATGTTGAGTGGCATGGATTTCTTAATTTTCTTTCCAAGGATGGCACTGGAATTCCCTTTATTTTGTGGAATATAAATATATAAACTCGGTGCTCAGCTGCCAAGCCACAATAGCAATTGGTAAAGCAGCGAAACTCAGCTTGCCAACATCTCAGCTGGATCAGAACTTCTGAATAACGATTAATATAAGTTTCTGTATAGTTGTGCCTTTCACACCATTGAGATGCGTGCTTGAGCCTTGTCTCCAAAAGTTTACAATAGATTAGAGTGTTATTATTTTGGTATAAGACAGGATTGTTAAATCTTATAACTTATTCCCTTGAAGTGTGCATTGTTATAGACCGCAATATGTGATTGGCTTAAGGGCTCGTAATCAAAGAGTCACATCTCTTTCTAGTTCAAGTGTGTGGGCTATGTCTCAGACTCACCCTTGTGCCATTAGCAATTTTCACTGGAAGCAGGGGCTTAATGTTGCTTAACATTAATGGAACAAGTCTATTGAACTAGGAATGGGGAGGAATGTGCTTTCTTGAAGCTTGTATGAAGAATAGTAACAAAGAAGATACTCTGGCATATATTCTATATTTCTACTTAAAATGAGCATGTAGCACTTTATCTTACTGGATAACTATATGATGTTTTAGGAAAAGGTCAAACTCAGCTTAAGCTTAAAATGAGCATGTAGCACTTTATCTTACTTGATAACAATGTGATGCTTTAGGAAAGGGTCAAACTCAATTTTAAAGAGGGTTTAAGCAATGTTATGGATTAACTATAGATAGAATTTAGGAGTATTGAGATCTTCGTAATTAGACCATTTTTTTCTTTGATGGAATACACATTGCGGAAACTTTTTGGGCACTTCTCATTTCAAGGATGGTACCCAGTGTAAATCAACTAGTGGTAGTTATGGCAACCTAAACATGCGGGGACATCATGTGAGGCCAGACATCATATGGAGACATGCACAGTGGCTTCTAGCTTGGTGACTTGCGCCATTGGCTTCTTGCTTGTAATTCATAGAACTGTACCACTTGAGCTAACCGACTAGGCAAAAATTTATGGACTTTGGAGTGAGAGTGTTGGTACCTTGCTAGCCCCACACTCACATCTTGCTTAGATGTTCATACCGTACTCTTTTTTGGAATTGAACATGTTAGCTCTAAGGTGAAAATCCATTTTCTTTATCTTAGGACTTATATTGCAACTAAACAATTGGAAATGATTCTTTATTGTGCCGAGAGATGCTCTACAACCTAGCATGGGGGAGATTTTATCACATAACATTACATTTAAGAATAATAAAATAATACTTACATTAATGTATTAAAAATAGTAATAACAAAAAAATTAATGTCCAACTCAATAGTAATATCCAACTTAATTTTTGATCTATTTATATAAAGAATAAAGTAATTAAAAGTAAAAAAAATTACCTTTTAGCAAGAAAAAACGTAATTTTATTGATGCTGAAAAACAAGGAATACAATTATATTATGTAGATGCTTAAAAACATCTAATCATGTCAACCAATCTGATGCAAAAAAAAGAAGAAACTTTAAAAATTACATAAAATTGTCGGGGCTAAGTGTGATAAAAATTGCCCAGTTTCTTATTTTTTCCTTTCTTTTTCTACACCTTTCGACATACTCCTTGATTGGGCGCGATGTTACTATTGCGAGTGGATTACCATTTGTTTATCGGGGGAATTCTTTGTCTGAGTCCGAGTTCTTAGATACATGGTGATGCAAGAACATTGACCCATCTGAAAAATGAGCAAGAACGAATTCTAAAGGGAGAAAATGAGAAAAGCACATCAAAAAAGGGATTTGTTAAAAAGCTTGAAAAATCGGATCTGTGAGGGATCTTAGAGCTTATGTTGAAAACTTTGTGACGAAAACCATGTTGAGAGCTTTGAGGAGAGGATCATGTTGAGAGCTTTATGGAGAATGCCGTGGATCTTGAAATGATCCACAATATTGTAATTTCCTCTATAAATTGTAGCTTTTTGGCATTGAAAAGAGGTGGTCAATTGGATGAATATTAGACTTGTTGAGGCACCATGTAATTACATAGCAATTAAATTATTTTTAATGCCTACTTTATGTAATTATGTTAATGTGCAAGGTGATTTAATGCATTGATTGCTTGATTAATAGATATATTGACTATTTGATGAATTAACATTACATGTAGACCACAAGGTTGTTCAATTTGCAGTGGAAATGGCGATGAGCTAAGTTTGTGGGCTCATAATCTATTGGTCCCAAGAATGAACGAGTAAAAAGATTGAGAACCACTGACCCCCATAAATCATTTGCATCAAGTGGTATTAGAGAGCAAAATATTTTTACATGTAGTTGGAGAAGTAGTGGAAGAAGGAACAAAGGATTGAAGATCTGGTAAGAGATTTGTTCTCTCTATGTAGGTGACAATAAAGGAAGGCGAGAATATTTGCAACAACTTAGAGTAAGGAGTGATCGAAGGGTTCTAGAGAAGAGACCTAGGAAGATGCCAAAAATTCCTTTTGAATATTCCCAAAATATTTCCGATATCATCTAAGAAACTTTATGGGGCCAAAAAGGAAGAGGGAGGTTTGGCAACCTTAAATAAGATGGGGAAACTTTCGCTGAACTTGTTCCTAGTGAGCCATTTGCCTTGGTGTAGGAATTAACCAACTTTGACAATCCGATATAGTTGGATCTTCTGCTAGCGAGTGGTCTTGATTTGTGTGTCCATAATTTGATCAGTTATGGTCTGTTCCATGTAGCTTGAGTTGCGCTTTGTTGGCGTTGGCTGTTCTGTAATGTTTCATGTGTCCAACAATGGTGGAAAGTATCACTGAAGGTGGTCCACATTGAACACTAGGTGTAGGTTAAGGAATGGGAGAATGCTTAGCTTGAAAGCGTTGTCACCCACAACCTTGGTGATGGTGTAAGACCTGTATCAGAGTGGTTAGATCTTCCAATGGACTCAGACAAGGCATTCTCTATACAAATGCAATAAAACTTTGTCACCCACTTGAAACTTATGTGAAAATTGATGTTGATCATGCCATTGCTTGTACTTGGCATTGGAATTCTCCAAGATGTCATGAACCTGTTGGCAAATGTGTTAGATGTGTTCAATAAGCGTGGTTACTTTATCAACGTTACACTGTTCCTGTGTGGATTTTGTTTGTGTAGTCACATGAGGCATGACAATATCAATCAGACACAAGGGTTGAAATCCCAAACCCACTTGAAAGGGACTGTAACCAGTTGCACTATGGAGAGCTCTGATATAAATACTTTGCACATAGGGAAGACTCTCATCCCAAGTTCGTGGATGCTTGAAGTTGTACATGTATTCACACTATCATCTTGTTGACGACCTCTGTTTGGCCATTAGGTTGGGGATGGAATGCAATCAACTTGGTGATCTTGGTGTCCACTAGTGTCCAGAGGCTCGATAAGAATGTGCTCAGGAACCTACTGTTACACTGTTTTGTCGCACCTCTTGTTCCATATCCCGAAGTGCCAAAACATTGACAACTATGCAACATATTCATCATGATATACAAGCCAAAACCTCTCTGAAGAACCAAAGGAACACTGCCTTGAGTCAATTTTGAAGAAGGTTGGCTAAAGACCTATTTTTTAGGGTCAATGCTTTTTCCTCCACTACCTACCCGTGTTGATGGCAGGTTGCAATATTTTACCCTAGCATTGCTAGCGCAGGTTTTGATATGAAATCCCCCGCTGAAATTCTTTTGACCATTTTTCCCAAACTGGAGGAGAAGCTTCATGCACTAGAAATTTCAAGAACAACGCGTTGGATATTGGTTGGTAATATAGTCGAGCTCTCCCATTTGGACCTCTTAATCTTATCATTGTGGACTTTCCCCTTGAGATGTGGACCTTCCTCCCTCTTTTGTGGATCCCTAACTCACTCTCCCTTCCTATAAATTAATTCCCCTCCATCCCAAAATGGTTGATCACTGATTGCTGCGTTCCTATACTGAGATTATGCTTACATGCTACCCATTCTAACTTGGAGGAGTGCTTGAAGAGTCTTTGCTTGGACTTCGAAATCCACTAAAAGGTCTCCAACATCAAGGCATAGGTTGCATTTTTTAGCTCATTAATATATACATTTGACGTTCACTTTTCATAATTGTGTAAATGTTTATGCTTTTATCTTAATACTCCTTGATCTATTAAGTATTTTATGTTTGATATATGCCATATATGCTTTTGTATCTTGCATGGCTCTTTGATCTTTCTTGCATGTACTCGAACGTGAGGAATAAGTAGCAAGCGAGTCTGGAAGCAAAGGATTCAAAGTCATCTCCAAAGGTTTTAATGATTATTATCAGAGCAAGGTAGGCCACTTTCTCTCTTTGCATTTGTTAAACATAAGCTAGGAACGTATATGTTAGTTTAGTTTGTTGCTAGACCCACACGTTGGGCTAGAGTGATCACCTCTGTTCGTAGAGGGGATTTACCTTCACAACAAAATGACGACTCTAATGGGGAAGCTCTATGGAGGCTCATGAAATGTTGATTTGTTGATTTTCCATAGGATAATCATTCCAAAATGGTGGTTGAATGGAAAGAATGACGACATGACACTGAAGACCATTAAGCAGCTCAAGATCCAAATTGTGTTGATGCCCTATGAGCATGTGGGTTTCTCAAGTTCTTCAGGATTCTTGGGATTAGATCCTAGCTTGAGTTATTGCAGTTGATTAGTTGGTGGGATATGGATCACCAACTATTCATGATCTGGGATCAAGAACTTGAAATAGATGTCGTAAACATTTATTTCATTACCGACTTATCTAGAAAGGGACAATGAGTTCAGTTGTCCGATTTGTCCACTGGAGCAGAGAGCATGAATATGCTGATTACAAGGCATTGTTCAGGGACTAAAAAGACCCAAAGTGGAAAGAATCTCCCACTACAAACAATCCTACATACTATGGCTCGAAGCGCTGGGGCTTAGGCATTACATGAGGTAACAAAGTCTCATTTCCAGCATGCAATCGAGTGTCTAAATTCCACGATTTTCAATCGGAGTGAGTGTTTGTTCGTTTGCATGAAGCGCCAACTTACCAAGTGCAAGTTAGGAAGTTTGAAACAATTCGGTTTTAGATCCATTTTGGTGATGTCCTTCTTGGAAAATGTGCCATTTTTTTTCGTTATCAGTGGTTAGAAGTGGATGCACCAACGCCTAGAGATCCACAATTACTTAGATGGGGTGCGTTGATGCCTCGATACGGAGGCGGTCAACAAATGTCATTCCCTCTAGCATTTTTCGGATCGCTGCGTCAGAAGTTAATCATGGTTGATGACTGGGCATATGCAAACACAAATTTTTGAGGAGACCCAAATCTTCCACTTCCACCAGGTGCACAGTGGACTGATTTAGGTAAAAACTATTTTTAAAGTTTTTTTTTTTTTTTTTTTTTTTTTTTTTTTTATGTGTATTGAGGTTTGACTTATGATGATTTGCAGATGTGGGACCAGAGAGACCTCCAGGGGTTTTTCCAATAGCCAGACGAGTGGCATGCTAGATTGACGAGGCTTCTTATGAGGAGCGAGTTGATCCGATTGTCGAGGTAGAGCGTAACCTGGAAGCTTTAACCAGGGGTATTCTAGAGTACACCTGATCCGGATTCAAATAGGAACACAACAAATTACAGATATAGCCATAAATACAAAGATGCAGTAGAAATAACACTTCATTTCATTAATATCAAACACTGAAATATGCTTACAAACAGAATGGAAATAAGACTAGCTTGGGTGATGGGAGCTTATCTCTGAGAAGAGATGTGACGTCTACATGCCTCTGAACCACGTTACAATGAGGCTCAAGGGCCCTTTTATTATTGAACAATAAGAGAAAACCATAAACAATCAAAACCCTAACCTGAGGAGATGTAACACTAAGAGTTTATGGCCCCATTGGAGCTAGTTGGACAACCAACTTCCTGGGGTTGCGACTTGGTCATATTATTTCCATTTGACGCACATGATATTCCATTGGAAAGATATCTTTGAGGACTACAATAGAAATTATGATATTAGGTGCAAAATAGTTGATACAAGATTGCCAAAAAAACATTGTTTAGGGCCTCAAAACGGTTTCAGAAGTTTAGGACTCGAAAAACTGCTAAAAATAGTAAATTGTGCTACAATTAAGGAAACTGAAAAACTGAAATAAACAATGGTGGGGGTCCAAGTGTGTATTAAGTTACAGGGTAAGTTCCTCAGAGAACACCAAAGGACACTGCTCACAAATAGATTACAGATCAATACACTAGTGTTCTTGACGTGGTTAAAACCCTCAAAGAGGGAAATAGTCCACGGCCTGAGCCAACGTGGCCACTTCAGGGAATTTATTAATAAAAGAATGAAAAATTACATAAGCTTATCCTATGAACGGTTACCCTACAAATGACCCTCCATGTTCTTTAAATAGAGATCATGGACCAATCGGGTGTTAAGCCACGGATCAAGTGTTGGTAATACCGAGGAGAGAATGAACCGTCAGATCATTACATATCGTGACCGTCAGATTGTAAGTTACAAAAGTACATAGTAAATAAACACACCTTACCTAACTTTACATTAGACCAAGTTATACTTAAATATTTCCTATGTGTCGGAATATCCTAACAAAGTGGAATTGGCGGGTGGCCACTAATATCCACTTGGATCAACACCTCGATAACTGAGGTGCCATTGCAGTGCCAAAGACACACTATAGGGTTTTCCGCCAGATTGCATTGGCTGTTGGGCCGAGTCATCAGTGTTATTTTGTGCTATCATGAGCACCATGTGGGCGAATAGCCCACTCTAGTTTACTTTCTGCACTCATGTAGGCTTATAAAGCCATGTGTCTTAGAACACAAATTTTTTCATTTTGATGTAGCAAACTCTTTTTGCAAACACTATATATATATATATATATAATATATATATATACATGTTTTTTTGTTTACCATGTCTATTATGTGATGTTTTATGAGTTACATGTTTCACAAATGTCTATCTAACACATAGTTAACCAATGCATTTGTTAATGTGTTCATGTGTCTTGGAATGTGATGATAAGTAATAAAATCAAAGTTTCATTTCAAGAGATGAACTCACAAATACATTCTCAAAATTTGAGGGTTTCTAACTGAATATTGTCCATTTAGTTGTAGTACAATGAGCTGTAAATCAAGTTTCATGATTAACTTTCTAATGCTAAGAGCGATAGCTTTTGACAAAATATCGATCACTGCACTATATTCGGAAATGTTATTAGTCACACGACTTAAACATATACCTCGTAAATTCACTAATTCACCATTAGGGTCATAGATTTCCCATGCGGCAGAAGATAGATTCCATATATTACGAAAAGCACCATCAGTGAAACTGACGTAACGGTTGTATGACATCTGCAAACCAAGTAGAGCATGAGGTAAGCAGAGGAAAACGTTTGCAAAAACAAACTAACACACCAAAACTACATTGCACACTAATAAAAACACACTAATGTACAAAAGTATTTACACAAAAAATCACACATAATACTTCTTAAGGTAAAGCCCATTTCGGGGCTCAGCGAAAGAATTTCCCTCATAGTTTACTAACTCATAGACACCTTTTTGTAAAACTTGTTTAACAATGTAAGGGCCATGCCACATTGATTCGAATTTCCCATCTCCCAATTTGTCATTGGCTTGATCATATAACAAGACCAAGTCACCCTCAGCAAAAATGCGGGGAGAAACAGTTCTATCATATTGAGCCTTAACTCGTTTCTTCTGGGCTTCAATTACTAACGTTACAATACAACGAGTTTCATCAAGCATTTTGAGGTAAAGTAAATGTTCCTCCTTAGGTGAGGTGTTAAAGAGTAATTCGACAACTAGTTTCAGTGAAGGAATTTCACATTCAATTGGAAGAGTTGCCTCTAGACCATACACCAACTGAAAGGGCGTGAATCCAGTGGCGGTCTTAGCTGTGGTTCTGTAAGCCCAAAGCGCTGAAAATAACATGAGATGCCAATTTCATTTATGCATCCCAATGGTGTGTTAAAGCATGGTAACCAAGACTTTTTTCACTGTCTCAACTTGGCCATTGGCCTGTGGACAATAAGGAGTTGAGTTGTCGTGATGAAAACCCAACTGAGTAGTGAGATCTTCCATCATGTAATTGCGGAAATGAGAGTCATGATCAGTGACGATGGTTTGATGGACACCAAATCGAGCTATGACATGGTTAAAAATAAATTGAGCAGCAATTTTACTGTCAGCGGTATATGTGGGCATCGCCTTGGCCCATTTAGTGAAATAATTAATGGCAATGATGATATAACCATGTCCTCCATCCGAGCCAGGGTTACATGTCATGAAATCAATACCCCATTTAACAAAGGGGCTGATGGTAACAACTGGGTGTAAGGGTGCGGGTGGGGCATGCTGTTTACGATTGTAAATCTCGCAGGCGTGAGATTTTTGGATTGCTAAAATGCAATCTTTAAAGATCGAAGGCCAAAAATAACTGATGCGAAAATTTTTCTGATCTGTAGCATATCTTGACATATGACCACCACAAGCCCCAGAGTGACACTCAGTTAGGACTCTCTCAACTTCTTCAAGTGTCAAACATCTATGAAGGATAGAATCGACACCAACACGGTACAAAGTATCGCCATTTATTCGATAGGGTTGGGACTATTGTCGAATGCGATGATGTTCATAATTGGTCAACTCTAATCGAAAAGTTTGGGTTTGGAGATAAACAATAATATCCCCATATCATGGGTCAAGAGTGTTGCTGAGAAAGAGAGGTTCGTTAGGAATTAGCTCATCAAAAGTCGTAAATGTGGCCGCGGAGGGAAGGTCACAAATTAACTCAGCGAAAACCAATGATTTCTTTGATTTAACCATAGCGAATTCCAAATCAAACTCATGAAGGATAACAATCCACTTAGAATACTTTCTCCCCAACCACTGATGAGTTCGAATGTAGGTTATGGGGTTGCAGTGAAGAATCACAGTGGTTATCGCAAGAGAATACAGTGTCAAAAGCGTTGAACAACGTGAACAACTGCTAAAGCCAATTTCTTGACATGGGCATATCGAGTCTCAGTGTCAATAAGTTTTCGGCTTAAGGAGTAAATGACGTGTTCGTTTCCATCATCATCGTCGTAAACCAGTACCATGGCAATAGTATTGTCGCCTACAACCAAGTACAAGAAGTAATCACGGTGATAATTGGGGGGATGCAGTAAAGGAGAACTAATGAAGGTGTTCTTTAACGCATCAAAAGATCGTTGAGCGATTTCATCCCAAATGAATGAGATCACTTTTTCAGAAAATGAGTAAATTCCTCGGCAAGTTCAGCATAATTGGGCACGAAACGACGAAGGAAATTAGCTTTTCCTTGCAAGCTCTTTAACTAGTGTAAAGATGATGGAGGGGGTAAATTCACAATGCCCTCAACTTTGAGGGGGTGAATCCAGATGCCTTCTTTAGATACAACAAACCCTAGGAGATGACCAGATTCGATGCAAAAGACACACTTATGTAGATTTAAATGAATATTGTAGTGTCCATAACGAAGAAAAATCACTCGAAGGTGGTTAGGATGGTCATGATGCTTAGCGGAATGGGATGGTAAGTTGTCAAGATATGGTTGAACGATGTGTTTAATGTCATGAAAATCACAAGACATCGCTCGTTGGAAGGTAGTGCCAACATTGTTTCAGACCAAAAGGGATTTTTTTGTAGGCAAAAGTTCCCCATGGACAGATAAAAACAATTTTATGTTGATCAATGGGAAGAATGTTAATCTGGTTGTAGTTAGAAAAACCATCCACAAAAGAAAAAATCTCACTCCCGGCACATTCATTAATGATCTGCTCTATAAAAGGAGTAGGATAATTATCTTTCGGACACCCCTGATTGATATCACGGTAATCAACACAAACATGAATAGTTCCTTGTTTTTTAGTCACAGGGACAATATTTGAAACCCAATCTGTCAATGGACTGGGGTAAATGAAACTAGTCTTAAGAAGTTTTACAACTTCTCCCTTTATAGCAGCTGCCTTTCTAGGGTGCACTAGGTGAAGACGCTAATGAACATGCTTCACATTTGGATAAGTAGGAATTTCATGCACAACTATACTCGGATCTATGCCAGACATTGCTTCATATGACCAAGCAAAGACATAACAAAATTCCTTAAAAAGGGTAGTGTAAATCTTGATCTCATATGGAGAACAAGAAACCCTGACATGGATGTTTTCAACAATTCCTGGTTTAACAGAAATATCGATGGGCATCGTAGCAGTAATGTTCCCCATGTTTCCCTCAAACAAAACTTCATATACCAAAATAGGCGTTTGAAGTGGATGAGTCGGTGCATGGGAAACAAAGGTATCTAAACATGATGAAATCCCTCTAAGACTCAAGAGAAATGGGGAACGATGATGGGCATCATTCCAAGGAATTTCTTTAAGAGACATAATGTCACGCCCCCAACTCTTTTTTTCTTAAGTTGAGCGGGTGCGGCACCACCTAAACGACTCACCGTTTCCATGGTTAAGCATTTTGCGAACTACGCCTTCACTTTTATTAATCTTCACTTATTAAATTATAATGTGCGGAATAACATTATAACATCATGATAAACATAATCAAGAACAACAACAATACATATAATAAAAATGCTTTTATTATATAATGATATTTTACAAGATGACCGGGAGACTAGCTCGACCGATGTTTACAACCGGGCGGGCGCTCGCCCGTGCAAGAGCGCACGGCGGTCTGCCCGAACCACAACCAAGTGCCAACGTTCGCCCGAACAGAGGGCGCGCCGTGCCAACGTGCACGCCCAACTCCAACAACCAATGCTGCAATATATCACCGTGCCCAACGTACCACCGTGCCGGCATTCAACTCACAACGCGTCCGACGTATCAACCACACCACCGTGCCGGCGTTTCAATTACAACGCGTTCGGCGTTACCAACCACCCAACGCACTGTCGTTTCACCCGTGCTGCACGATAGCGGGCGGGCGGGTCGCCTTGCCCACACCCGGTCGTCCACCCGACGGGCGGGCAAGCGCACCCGCGCCTGCACTAAACTATACCCGCGCTGTTCCACCGAACTTCCCTGCGCTGTTCACACCTCAACTTGCTGCCCGACCTGCGGGCGCATATCTTATGCGACCTGCGGGTCTCTCACCTCAACCTTCGCACTAAAGACTTGTGCGTTTGAGCGATGAGAGGTCGTTGTTCGAATGATTCAATCCATCGATTTCTGCCATGGTTTATACGCATTGTAGGAAGGGCTGTCTGCCCGGCCGACTCGCCAAATTCGTCCACCACTTCCACACGCTAACGCTTCGTCGTAAGGTCGGCCCGCCCATCGTGCGGGACCGCCCACCCAAGCGTCCATCGCATAAGTGTCGGCTCGCCGGTTGACATGTCCAACTCGTCGTATAAACTCATGAGGCGCTCCTCTTATTCGCGCGTCCAACTCGTCGCATAGGTGGAGCGCTCTCCCATACTTAGTCGAATTCACCGTGCGGAGGGCGCGTGCCCGGGCCGCACCGCTAGGGCGCTACATCCTCCCCCACTAGAAATCATTGTCGCCCTCGACAATCCTGCACACCTAAGTACTCTTCGTTCAAACCTTGCAATCTTCCTCTTCCATCTCCAAAGTGAGTCCTCCGATTCCCAACTCTCCTCTTTCGGTGCTCCCTTCCATCTGACAAGGTATTCCCGTTTCTGGTGGCAACCAATACCTGTAGTTCGATAACTCAGTATCTTCTCCAACTCCAAGCCTGGTTTGTCCACTATCCCAGCTGGTCCTCTCGGCGGTTCAGCGCTCTCTGGATGGTCTGAATCAAGCCTGCATCTTTTCAACTGACTCACATGAAAAACTGGATGTTTCATGTGCATATGGTGCGGAAGCTACAACTTATAAGAAACCTCCCCCACTCGCTTCTCCACACGAAATGGTCCCTCATACTTCTGTGTCAGTTTGGCGTCCGTCCCCTTGGATGGCTGACTGCTCTCCGGTAATCCTGAGAAACACCATATCTCCAACATTGTACTGTACATCCCGTCTTCCTCGATCAGCATACTTCTTCATTCTCCTTGCAGCATCGTGCAAGCGCAACCGTGCCAACTCCAAGGTCTCTTCCCAAGCCTTCATGAACTTCTTCGCATGAGGACTCCTCATACGACCTGTAGTCTCAACGGTGTGCGGAGCAACTGGCATCTGCCCATTCACCAACTCAAATGGACTGTACCCTGTCGCAGAACTTTTTTGAATATTGTAGCTAAACTGAGCAATATCCAAGAGTTCAGGCCAATTCTTCTGATCAGCCATGACATAATGTCTCAAGTAGTCCTCCAGCGATGCGTTGATACGCTCGGTCTGCCCATTTGTCTGCGGATGGTAACTCGAACTCATCAGCAACTCTGTCCCAACTAACTTGAACAATGTCGTCCAAAATCTCCCTGTAAACCGTGTATCTCTATCACACACGATACTCAACGGCATCCCCCAATACTTCACCACGTTCTTGAAGAACAACTCGGAAGTACGCTCAGCTCCACATGGTACCTTCGTTGGAACGAAGACAACATACTTGGAAAAACGATCGACAACGACCATAATCCCATTATACCCCTGAACCTGCGGTAGTGAGACAATGAAGTCCATAGAGACACTCATCCATGGCCTCTCTGGAATAGGTAAACGCTGCAACAGTCCCCCTTGCCTCTGATTGTCCGATTTTTCCTGCTGACAAATGATGCATGTGTGCACATACTCCTCCATCTCCTCTCGCATCTTCTCCGAAAGGAACCCTCTCTCCAACAATGCCAAAGAACGACGCTACCCTGGGTGGCCAGCCCATGGAGAATCGTGGCACTCTTTCAAGAGGTGCCTCCTAAGACCAGATGTCTTTGGAACATAGAGTCGGCTCCCAAAGAACAAGTAACCGTCTCGTAGAAAGAACCTGCGTGTCTTTCCCTCCTTTATCTGCTTCACTATATTCTGCGCTAAAGTATTGGTCCCCACACTTTCCTTCAGTTTGTTTTGCATCTCTTCCGACATCTGAATCCGACTTCTACTCCTTGCTGCCCGGTCTTCTCCCTCCAATAGTGCAAGCTGTCCCTTTCTGCTAAGAGCATCTGCTAACGCATTGTGTCTACCCGGTCTATACTCAATAGACATGTCGAACTCTGCCAAGAAGTCCTGCCAACGAGCTTGTTTCGCAGAAAGATTCGGTTGTGATGCAAAATAACTAGCTGCAACGTTGTCAGTCTTGACAACAAAAGGCTTCCCAATCAAGTAATGCCTCCATATATGAAGACAATGGATGATCGCAGTCATCTCCTTCTCATGAACCGGATACCTCCGCTCTTTATCCTGCAACTTCCGACTCTCATAGGCCACCGGATGCCCATCCTGCATAAGAACTCCTCCTATGGCAAAATCTGAAGCATCAGTGTGCACCTCAAACGGTCTCCCGAAGTCAGGTAACTTCAGTATCGGTGCTGTAACCATCCTTCTCTTCAACTCATCAAATGCCTTTTGACAATTCTCTGTCCAACACCACTTCTTGTCCTTTTTCAGTAGGTCTATCAGTGCCGATGTTACCTTGGAGTAACCTTCTACGAACTTCCATTGGTAGTTGGTCATGCCCAAGAACACCCTCATATCATGGACATTCTTCGGTTCAACCCAGCCTTCAATAGCCTTCACCCTGCTCGGCTCCATCCGTATGTACCCCTATCCAACGATGTGCCCAAGGAACGGTATCTCAGTCTGAGCAAACACACACTTAGACTTTTTCAAGAACAACTGATTCTCCCTCAGTGCCTCGAAAACCATCGCCAAGTGCTTCTTATGATCCTCCATGTTATCACTCTAAACCAATATATCATCTAGGTATACCACCACGAACGAGTCCAAGTACGGTCGTAGGACATCATTCATCAAAGTGCAAAATGTCGCAGGAGCGTTTCATAACCCAAATGGCATAACAAGGAACTCAAAGCTACCATACCTTGTTACGATTGTGGTCTTCTTCTCGTCTCCTTCAGCAATCCGCACCTGATAGCAACCATGCCTCAAGTCTAGCTTGGAAAACACTCGGGCCTTCGCAAGCTTGTCAAAGCAATCAGTAGCCAATGGCAAAGGATACCTGTTTCTCATCGTCTGCTTGTTCAATGCACGGTAGTCACAGCACATCCTTAGCTCATTGCTATCCTTCTTTCGCTGGAATAATACTGGAGCTCCATATGGGGACCTCGAAGGTCTAATGAAACCTGCATCAGCTAACTCCTTTAGCTGCCGTTTCAATTCCTCCAACTCAGGCCCTGATAACCGATAAGGTGCTTTAGCCGGGGGTTCCTTCCTTGGTTCAAGCTCAATGCTGTGGTCCACCGCACGCCTTGGTGGAAGCTTCTTTGGAAGCTCATCAGGCATCAAATCTGCATATTCAGCAAGTACATCAGAAATCTCAGTTGAAATAGGCGTCCCCACTTCATCACCGTCGACTCCTTTGAACATCACTGCATATGTCTCCACGTCTGATTCCTTCATGGCTCTCTCCAAACTTAGTGCAGAAACATGCTGCACATTGACTTCCCTCCTTTGCCTATGTATGGGCAAAGTCCAAGTTCGTGTCTGTCCAACCAGCACCACCTCATCACAGAAGGGGACAACAATAGCCTTGTTGCCCTTCAAGAAATCCTGTCCAAGTATTACGTCGAAGTCGTTCATCTCCATCACCGTGAAGTCCAACTGACCCGTCTAGTCTCCTATTTGCACCGGCACTTCGTGTGCCAAACCCGTCACCTTGGCCTTAGAGTTCACTGCCTTGACCTCCATGTTGGATGGAAGGATCGTCAGTCCGATATCTCTAGCCAACCGTGTCGTCATGAAGTTATGGGTGGCCCCTGTGTCCACAAGAGCTTGAGTGGTCTTTCCACGGACCATCAAGTCTACGAAACCCAGACTGTTCATCCATGATTTCTCCATAACCTGCATACATTTCCGTTCTCGTCGCTTATCATCAAGCCTCTTCAACCCTGAATCAGCTTCAACCGCAGCTTCAACCACCTATGAACCTGTTCGGATACCACCTGTCATGAAGTGCAGGTGTGTATCACCTTCATACACCGGCTTCACTTCTCTTGAACCTGCTCTGATACCACCTGTCACGCCCCCAACTCTTTTTTTCTTAAGTTGAGCGGGTGCGGCACCGCCTAAACGACTCACCGTTTCCATGGTTAAGCGTTTTGCGAACTACGCCTTCACTTTTATTAATCTTCACTTATTAAATTATAATGTGCGGAATAACATTATAACATCATGATAAACATAATCAAGAACAACAACAATACATATAATAAAAATGCTTTTATTATATAATGATATTTTACAAGATGACCGGGAGACTAGCTTGACCGGCGTTTACAACCGGGCGGGCGCCCGCCCGTGCAAGAGCGCACGACGGTCTGCCCGAACCACAACCAAGTGCCAACGTTCGCCCGAACGGAGGGCACGCCGTGCCAACGTGCACGCCCAACTCCAACAACCAACGCTGCAATATATCACCGCGCCCGACGTACCACCGTGCCACTGTGCCGACATTCAACTCACAATGCGCCCGACGTATCAACCGCACCACCGTGCCGGCGTTTCAATCACAACGCGCCCGGCGTTACCAACCACCCAACGCACTGTCGTTTCACCCGTGCTGCACGATAGCAGGCGGGCGGGTCGCCTTGCCCACACCCGGTCGTCCACCCGACGGGCGGGCGAGCGCACCCGCACCTGCACCAAACTATACCCGCGCTGTTCCACCAAACTTCCTCGCGCTGTTCACACCTCAACCTGCTCCCCGACCTGCGGGCGCATATATTATGCGACCTGCGGGTCTCTCACCTCAACCTTCGCACTAAAGACTTGTGCGTTTGAGCGATGAGAGGTCGTTGTTCTAATGATTCAATCCATCGATTTCTGCCATGGTTTATACGCATCGTAGGCGGGGCCACCACTTCCACACGCTTACACTTCGTCGTAAGGTCGGCCCGCCCATCGTGCGGGACCGCCCACCCAAGCGTCCATCGCATAAGTGTTAGCTCGCCGGTTGACATGTCCAACTCGTCGTATAAACTCATGAGGCGCTCCTCTTATTCGCGCGTCCAACTCGTCGCATAGGTGGAGCGCTCTCCCATACTTAGTCGAATTCACCATGCGGAGGGCGCGCGCCCAGGCCGCAGCGCTAGGGCGCTACACATAACCTCGGTGATACTGTCGTCAGTGGGAAATGTTTCGTTCAAGGGATCTAGAGAATCCCAAGAACCAAGCCAAGGGGATTGCGAATACAAGTCTAGATGCATACTAAGATTAACATGACTTTCAAAAGTGACCACTGAAGCCTAAACAACAACTTGATAGGCTTGTTTTGCTGGGTTGAGCAGAATGACATCACCAAATGAATCAACTTTATCGCGATGAGGAAGGATCCAAGGATCGTGTGAAGTGGAGGCCATGTTGAGAGAAGCAACGTTTGGAGGTGGGAGGGAAAAGTTCCCATAAGAGGAGAGTCTTTAAAAAGACCCACCCCAACACTTTCATAAGGGATGCCAGTATTTCCCACATATGACACATTTCCATTGGAGAAGCTAGAAGAGAAAAATGCTAACTGATCAATGGTGACTATTTTTGCCTCATGAGGAAAACGGAGCACACAAAACAACGTAGAAACCATGCAAAACATAGCGTGGGTCCAAATTTGACCAGTTAGAAGGTTATAATTCAAATTGGCATCAACGACTTCTACTTCTAAGTTAATGATTTTCCCTTCCAACGTTATGGGTAAGTTTGTGAGAATATTGTATGGACGAGATCCTATGCCATCGAAGGCTTCTAAAGTGTTAGGAGATTGTTTGAGAGGCAGAGATCCAACAACTTTCTGTTTGGGCTTCAAAATGTCATACAAACCTCATTCATTACCATACATTTTTCACCTATGCTTCCATTATATCACTCATTATTCACCACCATGTCACTTCATTTTCCCTATTGTTCACCATTAATGGGTCTTCATTTATATCTTCCAAATATTAATTATTTTTAAGCATTTTTAAGAGAAATTCTGATTAAATATTAGAAAATAATATATTTTTACTTCATATATGGAAAGTGGATTGTTTTTGTGACATGTGTAGGTTCCAAGGAAGCTTCCAAGACACCTTTATGTGGCCTTGAATGATCAAATTCAAATTTGATAAGCCTCATGGAGAAAATCATGCTCTCATGGAGAAAATCAAGGACAAAGGAATTTGATAAGATAAGCCTCATGGAGAAAATCATGATCTCATGAAGAAAATCAAGGACAAAGGGATTTAATAAGATAAGCCTCATGGAGAAGATCACGATCTCATGGAGAAAATCAAGGACAAAGGGATTTGATAAGATAAGCCTCATGGAGAAGATCATGATCTCATGGAGAAAATCAAGGACAAAGGGGGTTATGTGTCTAGATGGTTGAGAGATTTATGGAACTAAAGAGAGATTAGTGGATGATCATTATGAGTTTGTTACTCATCCCATTGTATAAACAAGAGTACAATCTCCTTCATTTGTAAGCGGAGAGTCTTCATTTGTAATCTTAGAGTTGGTTTGTAATGGAGATTTTCAAATAAAGGATCATACTTCAATTTTGCAGACTTCTACATTTGAGTCTCCATTGAAGTGGTGTGCTTGTGGAGTTATGGAGGGCCCCCATGGCCTCACTTGCATGCTTATTTGCTTATTTTAGGTATAATTTATTTTATGTTTTTGTTTTATTTCAGCGTTCAAGTTTTATTAAATGTTCTAATATTGGAAGGATCTTATTTGAAAGTGTTTTTGTAAAAGAACCATAAGATCTCATACAATTATTAGATCTAGGTTTACTTCATTTCAGCATTTAAGTTCTAATTAGATGATCTAATTTTGGAAGAGATCTTGTAGAATATGTTCTTGTAAGAGAATCATAGATCTCAAACAATTGTTAGATCTAAGTTTGATTAGTTATTGGAAGAGATCTTAATGAATATGTTCTTGTAAGGGGACTTTAAGATCTTGGACAAATTAGGAATCTTTCTAGATCTATATATTTTAGATAAGCACTTCTAAGTTTACCTTCCCGGGTTGAAATTAAATTAAACTCTAATTTGCATCCACATTTTAGACCCAACACTTTCTAACATGTGAAAAACATGATGCAGGTGGAAGCACCCTCATCAACACCTATCCAATCAATCGTCTTCCCTTTGATAATGACTTGGATTCAGTGTATCTGTGCTCTCTCCTCCAGTGTGTGAACTAGACCATTGAACATGTTGGCCCTTTCTAGATAAGCTAGTAATGAAATAAATGTCTGTGACATCTATTTCAAGTTCTTGATCCTTGATCATGAATAGTTGGCTATCCACATCCCACCTATTAATAAAATGTTGCGATAACTCAGGTTGAGATCTAATCCCAAGAATTCTGAAGAACTTGAGCAATCCGCATGCTCGTAGGGCATCAACACAATTTGGATCTTGAGTTGCTTGATGGTCTTCAGCTTCATGTCCTTATTCTTTCCATTCAACTACCATTTTGGATTGATTATCTTGTGGAAAATCAATAAAACAACATTTCATGAGCTTCCATGAGATAAAATTCAAGAAAAACCATTCAACATGGAGGATTTCACACAAATTTTTTTACCTCGACACCAGTGCGACTGCGTGTGAAATTTCACGCACTACCGGCGTGATGGCCTAATTGACCACAGGGTGAGCAACACGGGTCTGATGGGTAAAACCCACGTTGATCACCCTGAACATAAAATTTTTACAAGTACTCCTTGCAATCTAATCTATGGATGAAAATGCATGAAATGAGTACCAAAATGAAGGGAAGGGACAAATATCTTACGTGCAACAAGCATCTTGGCGAATGGTGTCCAAGATTGATCATACTCATTGCCTAAAAATCGAGGTAAAATGCTCTCATATTTGCAAATTGGTGAAATGGTAAAAATGATTTAATTTTTTGGGTTTTTTTATAAGTTTTAAATGATATTTTTTCACCAAATTAGGGCATATTTCACTCATTTTTTAATATTTTTCCTCGAAATCGGTAATGTGCGTTTCCTTGTGCAGCGATAGGTCATACATTCTTAGTGACGATGATTTATTTTGACTGATTCAACGAGTTTTATTTTATCACTTTTTCGGACTCGTAAAAAATAAACAAAAAAACGACCCCTTGGAGTCATCTTTAAGCTCTTTTTTGACTCTTGAAAAATGAAAAGATTGCCAAGTACTCGTCGTTTCAAACTCATTAAAGTAAATGAAATGACGTCTACTCAGTATAAGTTTAACCTTTTTCCGGACTGAGATAGACTATTTTACAAAAAATGAATAACTTAGTTAATCATGGTTAAGAGGTTCTCTTGGGTATTGTTTTCTACCTTTTCGGGTTACAGAGACGGTTTACGAAAAGGAGCCTTAGGAGTTTTCTTTTCCGCTTCTTTTTCAAGCTCTCTAAACATGAAAAATATGTTGAGTTTTCCCTTCATCGGACTCGTAAAACATAAATGGCGCAACACTGTCACCATGACGAGACCGAGTTTCTCTTTCCTAGGGCTCATAAAGCTTACTAGGATGGATTCATTCGAATGATGAAATTATATGGAAATCATATGCTATCCCTTTCAAGTTTGTGATAAAAAATAATGGAGTACTCACTAGAAATGGTGGGGGAAAAAGTGAAAGTGATCATCTCTTGTATTTTGTAAACGCAACATGTCACTCTTGAACATGACACTCATCTGTTGATCGTGTCGGGTTTGGGACATCCTCACTTAGTCACTTGCCTTACTTGGTTTTGGAAATCCATTTTGCCTCTCATCTAATTATACCGCTTTGTCATCATGACCTCTGATCTCTTATTGAGTCAAATGCTGCCAAAATTCAGAGTCGTGTCGCCGATATGTTTAAGAGAAGTCCTATCTATAGTTATTTACCACTTATACATTGTTTGACTTTCTCCCATAATCCTGGATCACACTTATCTACTCTACTACATCCTTTGTTTTGTGTCGATGATGTGGGATTCATTATGGCCCTCCTTCGATGGATCACTTCTTGTCGACTTCAGCCCATTATCCAGAAAGATGATTTATAAATGCCCTTTTGGTACCTTGGAGCTTGCATACATCAATGGAAAGTTCTTTGCATTCGGTGATAGGTTTACATCATTGGCCTTCGACTGAATGATTCTACAGGTGTTCGACTTCAACTTCATTACTCACATTCGTGGATTGTGCTGATTGTACCTTGAGATCCATTATCATTATTGGTGGTTTCTCTCATGCCCGTTAACAATTTTCACCATTGACCAGTAATCAGGTGGTTTTCTATCATGTTCAACTTCGACACATCTATTCACATGTTAGAATTTTTACATTGATCGAGTCGAGGCAGAGCGCAAGACCCTGGATTCTGTATGATAAAACCCTGGTTGTGTGGAGTTATGAGTTATTCATGATTGTACACATGTTTCCTCTGTACGGATGGATGTGACTATACCGTGGGTCCATATATATGATCCTCTTTATTCGGATGGCTCGGACCATACCATGGATCCATACACATGATCCCTTCTATTCAGATGGCTGCATCCATATCATGGATTCATGTATCATTAGATGCCTATTCATGTATCATTAGGCATGTTTATTAGAGATGTTAGATAAGTATATGTATATGTATATTCTTGATTTGCAAGTCTCATGACGGTGTTGTTCTAGTCCTTGCACTGACTTGTAAAGCAGATCATCTATCACTCCGTGTTCTGCTTTCATGGTTTAGGGGGCATCTGTTACATGGTATTTTGTCGCACCTTCTATTCCATATCCCGAAGTCCCAAAACATTGACAACTGTGCAACATATCCATCATGATATACTAACCAACACCTCCCTGAAGAGCCAAATTAAAACTGCCCTAAGTCAATTCTGAAAAAGGTTAGCTAAAAACCTAATTTTTAGGGTTAACGCATTTTGGTCCACTGCCTACTTGTGCTGATGGCAGGTTCACTATTTTACCCTAGCGCTTCCAACCCAGGTTTTGATATGAAAACCTGCGTTGAACTTCTTCTGCCAGGTTTTCCAAAACTGGAGGAGCTCTCCCATTTGGACCTAATGATATTATCATTATGGGCTTTCCCCTTGAGATGTGGAACTTCCTCCATCTTTTGTGGATCCCTAACTCCCTCTCCATTCCTATAAATCAACCCCCTTCCATTACGAGAAACAAGTTGTTGGGTGTGGAGCATGATTATCATCCTAATTTAGAGGTATTTGTTTCAGCCGGATGTATACCCCAGGAAGATTGTACACCCGTCCATGCGGGGGGGACTTGCCCCCCCTACGAGGGTTTCAGGGGGGAGGGACGGGGGGCCAGTGGTCCCTTGATGCGGGCTTCGGGGGCAACACCCCCGAAGCTAAAAACAGATGTAAATTTGCCTTGTAAAAGTATAGTAATTTCTAGTCAATCTGGGCCGTTCATTAGGCAGATGATCTGATAGTGGAATTTATGTTTAGTTTAGGGTTTTTTGACCTAGAAGGCAACCCCTCTCTTTGTATGAGGGTATTGTATTGAGCCTGTGGAATATATGTGTATTCTCAGAGCGAGAAACATATAGGTGACACTGTGAGAGAAAACAAAGGATATTACAACGGATCTGCTGTAGGTTGTGTCTCTTCATTTTGTTGGATAATAGAAAGGAAGGACTGGCTATTCGGGGTGGACGTAGCCCAAGCTGGGTGAACCATGCATATCTGTGTCTCTCTGGTTTTATGTGTTTGTGTTTTTATGCATATTATATGTCTTACATTTCTCTGTCATATATAATATTTTTCTAACAACTGGTATGAGAGCCGAAGGTCTATTTGGCTGATAAACTTGCAGCAAAGAAGGGTTTCTTGTTCGAGTGGGAGAAATGGCGGAAGATGGTAAGTTTAGGTCGAGAAATTTAACGACCAAAACTTTCTGCTGTGGAAGATGCAGATGGAAGATTACCTGTATCAGAAAGATCTGTACCTACCATTGAGCGGAAAAACAAAGAAGCCGACGGCTATGATAGATGAAGAATGGAACATTCTTGATAGAAAGACACTTGCAACACTATGGTTGTGCCTCGCAGTATCATTCGCTTTCAACATTTTGAAGAAAACAATGACAAAGGGTTTGATTCAGGCGTTGGCGAAACTATATGAAGAATCCTCGGCCTCAAACAAGGTATTTCTTATGAAACAATTATTTAATATGAATATGTCGGAAGGTGGATTTGTTGCAGACCATTTAAATGATTTTAATACAGTTAAAAGTCAGTTAAGTTCTGTAGGGGTAAAATTTGATGATGAAGTTAGAGCTCTGTTATTCTTGTGCTAATTGCCAAAAAGTTGGAATGGTTTAGTAATGGCCATTAGTAACTCTGTTTCTAGATCTATTACTTTAAAGTTTGATGATGTTTTCGGTGCTATCCTTAGCAAGGAAATGCGATGGAAAAGCTCAGGTGAGACATCGGGTAATTCTTTGAGTGAAGAGTCTAAGGGAAGAAGAATGGAAAGAGGAAAGAGCTCAGGATATCGCAGTAAATCAAGGAAAGGCAGATCTAAGTCCAGATCGGGGATAGTGTGCTGGAAATGCAGAAAGAAAGGACACCTAAAGAAAGACTGTAGATCTCGGAAGGGAAAAGAAGGAGATGCACATCAAGAAAAAAATCATGAAGCAAATGTGACAGGTGAGGTGTTACAAGATGCTTTGTTTCTTTCTTTCGAAAATATTATTGATTCATGGGTGGTAGATTCAGGGGCCTCATTCCATGTCACACCTGATACAAATTATTTTCATAACTATGTTCAAGGAGATTTTGGACAAGTCCGTTTGGGTGATGATAAACCTTGTAAAATTGTTGGAATGGGTAAGGTTCTTGTAAAACAGCAGAATGGAAACCAATGGCTACTAAAGGAGGTAAGCACATTCCAGATTTGAAGAAAAAATTGATTTCAATAGGGGAGTTAGGCTGTGAAGGTTGTGTGACAACTTTCACAGATAAAGCTTGGAAGGTCACCAAAGGAGCCCTGTTAATAGCAAAAGGTGAAAAGGTTGGTACATTGTATTTATGCAATGGTATTTCTAACTCTGTTAATGCTTTAACTTCCAAAGGAGAAGATGCAACATTATGGCATCATAGGCTCAGACACATGAGTGAGAAGAGGATGAAGATTCTTCACTCAAGGAATTTGTTGCTGGGTTTGAAGAATGTTGATTTGGACTTCTGTGAGAATTGCATTTATGGAAAACAGAAGAGATTCAGATTTCTCAGAGTTGGGAAAGAAAAGAAGAGCAAAAAATTAGAGCTTGTGCATACAGACGTATGGGGACCTGCTTAGGTATCATCTCTCTATGGTTCTTGTTATTATGTTACTTTTATTGATGATGCAACTAGAAAAACTTGGATTTATTGTATTCATGATAAATTTGATGTATTTGATACTTTCAAGAAATGGAAAGCTTTGGTTGAGATTGAGATAGGAAAGAAATTGATGTGTCTCAGATCAGACAATGGAGGTGAATATTGCAGCAAAGAGTTTGATAGGTATTGTTCAAAGCATGGAATTCACAGAGAGAAGACAGTTCCAAGAACACCACAAGAAAATGGTGTGTCAGAAAGGATGAACAGAACAATCATGGAGCATGCAAGGTGCATGAGATTGTATGAAGGATTGCCTTTACAATTTTGGGAAGACGATGTAGATACTACTGTTTATCTAATAAACAAAGGGCGTTCAAGTTCCTTGGATGGTGGTATTCCAGAGGAAGCATGGATAGGTAAAAAGGTAAGCTACTCATTTTTAAAGCCTTTTGGTTGTGAGGCCTTTGTCCATATTAATAAAGAAAATAGAACAAAGCTTGAGGCAAAATCGAAGAAATGTACCTTTATTGGATATGGTGTTAATGATTTTGGTTATCGCTTATATGATTATGAAAATCACAAAATCATTAGGAGAAGAGATGTAATATTCAATGAAAAGGTCTTGTATAAGAATCAACTGCAGGAAAAGAAACAGGAAAAAGAAAACAAGGAATATACAATTCTTGATGGGATCACTGAAAAAGTAAAGGTGCCTGAAAATAATAATATTCAACAACCACAACAACAACAACCACCACAACAACAACAGGCACCCCAAACACCTGAAAGTGGTGTTAGAAGATCTACCAGGATAAGTTACCCCCTGAACGATACTCTCCTTCATTATATTATTTATTGTTGACGGATTCTGGTGAACCCGAATGTTATGAAGAAGCAATGCAGGTTGAAAGCAGGAAGAAGTGGGAGCTAGCCATGGAAGAAGAGATTAATTCCTTAATGCATAAGCAGACTTGGGACTTAGTCAGGTTTCCTGCAGGTAAAACTACATTGCAGAATAAATGGGTTTACAGGGTGAAGGAAGAAGATGGAGGAAAACAGAGGTACAAAGCTAGACTTGTGGTGAAGGGGTTTACATAGAAGAAAGGTATTGATTTAGATGAAATATTTTCTCCTGTTGTTAAAATGACTTCAATCAGAACTATTTTAAGTCTAGTAGCAGTTGAAGATTTGTATCTTGAGCAGCTAGATGTAACGACAACCTTTCTCCATGGGGATTTGGAGGAAGAGATATATATGCAGCAGCCACAAGGATATGAGGTAAAAGGGAAGGAGAAACTAGTGTGTAGGTTGAAGAAGAGCTTGTATGGCTTAAAATAGGCTCCAAGGCAGTGGTATCTAAAATTTGACAAGTTTATGTCTGAACAGGTTATAATAGATGTCACTCTGATCTTGTGTTTATTTGAAAGGAAAAATGATGGTAGCTATATTATATTGTTATTGTATGTAGATGACATGCTTGTTGCAAGGTCTAACATGCAGGAAATAAATGTGCTCAAAAGAAAATTGGCATATTCATTTGCAATGAAGGATTTGGGAGCTGCAAAACAAATCCTTGGTATCAGAATAACTAGAGACAGGAAAAATCGCAAATTAACATTGTCTAAGAATGAGTACATACAAAAGGTTTTGAAAATATTTAATATGCACAATGCAAAACCAGTTAGTAAACCTTTTGCTAGCCATTTAAAATTAAGGAGATGTGCCCAAAGACCCAAGAAGGCATGGATTATATGTCTAAAGTTCCTTATGCATCAAAAGTTGGAAGCTTAATGTATGCAATGGTCTGCACAAGGCCTGATATTGCACATGCAGTGGGAGTTGTAAGCAGGCACATGAACAATCCAGGGAAAAAACATTGGATGGCAGTGAAATGGATTCTCAGAGATTTGAGAGGTACCACAAATCAAGCATTATGTTTTGGTGGTTCAAACATTTCTTTACATGGATATGTTGATGCAAATATGGCAGGTGACAGAGATAACAGGAGGAGTACTATAGGATATGTATTTATTGTAGGTGGAACAACTGTCAGTTGGGTTTCAAAAATCTAAAGTGTTGTTGCACTTTCAACGACAGAAGCAGAGTATGTTGCTGCTACAGAGGCTAGTAAAGAAATGATTTGGTTACAAAGGTTTATGGATGAGTTGGGTAAGAAGCATGATATGGGCACGTTATACAGTGATAGCCAAAGTGCCATTCATCTTGCAAAGAACTCAGCATTTCATTCCAGGACTAAACACATACAACTCAAGTACCATTTCATACGATCAGTGTTGGAAGATGGAGAGTTGAAGCTGGAAAAGATACACACTAGCCAGAATCCTGCAGATATGCTAACAAAAGTTGTAACCAGAGAGAAACTGAGAATATGCTTAGTTTCAATTTGTATTCAAGGATGACGATGAAGATGAAAAACAACCAGGTCCAAAGAGGAGTCATTTTCCAGCAAATGAAGCAGTGGTGGAGTTTCTACAATCATTCTCCAAGTGGGAGATTGTTGGGTGTGGAGCATGATTATCATCCTAATTTAGAGGCCTTTGTTTTAGCCAAATGTATGCCCCAGGAATATTGTACACCACTCCATGCGAGGGGACTTGTCCCCCCCACGGGGGTTTAGGGGGGGCCATCCCCCCATGGCTAGGGGGTCTGGGGGCTAGCGGTCCCCCGGCAGGAGTTTCGGGGGCAACGCCCCCAAAGCTAAAAACAGATGTAAAATTGCCTTGTAAAAATATTGTAATTTTTAGTTAATTTGGGCCATTCATTAGGCAGATGATCTGATGGTAGAATTTATGTTTAGTTTAGGGTTTTTTTCCCTAGAAGGAAACCCCTCTCTTTGTATGAGGGTATTGTATTGAGGCTATGGAATATATGTGTATTCCGAGAGCGAGAAACAAATAGGTGAGACTGTGAGAGAAAACATAGGATATTACAACAAATCTGCTGTAGGTTGTGTCTCTTCATTTTGCAGGATAATAAAAAGGAAGGATTGGTTGTTTGGGGTGGACGTAGCCCAAGTTGGGTGAACCACCGTATATCTGTGTCTCTTTGGTTTTATGTGTTTGTGTTTTTCCACATATTATATGTCTTGCATTTCCCTGTCATATATAATATTTTTCTAACACAAGTAAGAAGCAAGCCTGGAAGCAAAGGATTCAAAGTCATCTCCAAAGGATTGAGCGATTAACATCAGAGCGAGGTAGACCACTCTCTCTCTACTTTTGTTAAACATAAGCTAGGAAAGTGTATGTTAGTTTGTTTAGTTTGTTACTAGATCCACTCGTTGGGCTAGAGGGATCGCCTCTGTCCACAGAGGGTATTTACCGTCATAACACCTACTATCCTGATCTGATATAATGGTTTGTGGGATTCCAAATCCACACTCGTCGTTTAAAGAAGAGTTTGGCAATGTCCTTTGCTGTGATACTCTTCTTGCAGGCTGCCAATATAGCCATCTTAGAAAATTTTTCCACGACCACATATATACAATCATTACCATGCTTGGTAGATGGGAGGCCAAACAGATAGTCCATGGATGTGGATTCTTAGGGCTAACTGGGAGTAGGTAGAGGAGTGTATAGGCCTTGCTTTGTGATGGTTGAATTGGCGATAGCACAAGCAATATAGGATCTGATATATTTTCCAACATCCTGTTGGAGTTTAGGCCAATAAAAATACTTTTGTAGTATGACCACAATTTTCTCCACACCAAAGTGTCCTGCGCCCAAACTGTAGTGTGCCTCCCAAATCATCTTGGCACGCTCGCTTAAAGGAACACAAAGGTTCCCCAGGTAGCATAATAATGTGTCATGGAGGTAGAAATATAGAAATTCCTTTCCATCCACTAGCATCTAGTATATGGTGGCGAACTCCAGATCATTTTTGTACAATTGCAATCATCTAGAGGTTTTGTGACCACAAGAGTTGAGAACAATAGCCAGTGCTGCAATTGGGGGCCAACTGAGGCAATCTACAACATTATTGGTGTTTCCCTTTTTGTATTTAGTGTTCAAGTGGAATTGTTGCAAATATGTAAACCACTTTGATGGTGATCATTCTGCAATTTCTCTCGTGTCTATATAAACTGAAGAGGTCGTGATTTGTGTGGATGACCGTCTCCTTCCCTAGAATGTAATGTTTCCATTGATGTCAAGCCTGCATGATAGAATAAATATCTTTATCATTGGTGGGGTATTTTCGAATTGTATTAGAAAGTGTCTCACTATGATAGGCCACCAGATGCCCATGCCGGGTGAGGACTGCACCAATAGCATAATCAGAGGCGTCTATCTCAATTTCAAATGGATGTTGTAGGTCTGAAAATTTAAGTACAAATGCAGAGCAGTGGTGGTGCTTCAACTCCAAGAACACCTTTTGTTGGGACTTAGACCAGGGAAACTTTGATTTTTCTCCGCCCTTGGTAATTTGACTCAAAGGCCAAGTGATATGGGAGAATCCCAACACGAACCTCCAATAAAAATTTGTAAGGCCCAAAAAGATGCGAAGCTCCGTTAGAGTGGTCGAGGAAGGCCAATCCCGAATGCTTGGATCTTAGCCAGATCTACATGAACGCCTTGCTCATCGATGATGTAACCCAAATACTGGGCCTGACTCATGGCAAAGGTGCATTCCTCTAAGTTGGCACTAAGTTTGTGCTATCACAGGGTTTGAAGGACTTGTTGAATGTGTTGCAAGTGCTCTTCCCAACTCTTGCTGAATATGAGGATGTCATCCAAATAAAATACCACGAATGAGTTGATGAAGGGCCACAAGATGTCATCCATTAGGCATATTAAAGTAGCGGGGGGATTTGTCAACCTGAAAGTCATGAACAACCATTAAAAAAGGACTTTCTTGGATTTCAAGGTGGTCTTCCATACATCTATGGGCTCTATTAGAACCTGGTGATAGCCAGACTTCTACTGAAATACTTTCCCCCCTTGAGATGGTCTAGAGGGTCATCAATCTGTGGGATTGGATAATGGTTCCTCACAATGATTTTGTTTAGTGCTCGATAATCAATGCAGAGCCTCCATGTCCCATCCCTCTTTTATACAAGTACAATCAAGCTCCCACAAGGTGAGAAACATGGTCGGATATTCCCTTTTTGAAACAAATCCTAGATCTACCACTTGATCTCTTAATTTTCTAGAATGGAGTAACGATATATTGATCCTTTGGATAGAGGTGCTCTGGGAGTTTGATCGATCAAATGTTTCACCTCACAGTGCAAGGTTACCCATGTGGGTGAGGAGAAGATGTCCATATATTCCTCCATGACTTTATCCACCTTCTTTTGTTGCATGGAAGAACCCTTATCGGGGGCCACAAATGTGGCCATGATCTTCCCCTTACTTTGAGAGAAAATCATATATATATTTTTTAATTAATTATTATTATTATTAATTTATTTTTTTATTTTTTATTTATTTTTTCAGTTTGGGAGATGAACTTACTGCATTTCTTAGCAAATATAAGAGAGATGGAGGTAGGTGGAGCTATCTTCGTATCCTGTATAACTTTTTGCCCAAAGTAATAATAATAGTGTGAGGCCTAGACTCATACATGACATGACGCTTCCACAAGTATGGTTGGCTTAATAATGCATCACAAACTTCAAGAGGAGAAATGCCACAAAATACCTCATTTGTGAAGGGTTTGATGCTATAGGGAAGGCGACACTTCTAGATGACATGAAGATCTCATCCTTTGTGGAGCCATCAAATGGTGAGTGGAAGAGACATTCCCCTTCCTCTAGGTCCTTGGGCTCAATATTATGGACCTTGGTGGTAGAAACTGTGGCGTTGGGCTCTGCATCAATAATTTTCTTCCCTTTGTCATTCCCCTTGTCGGGGTATGAATATAAGTCAGAGCATGCATTTGAATCTGAAGCCTTCAACTCGACCACTAGTGATTGCTTGGCACAACACTCACTTGTGTTGTGAGTGGGGCTCTTGTGGAATTCACACGACTTCCCTGTGTCCTTATTCATCTTTTTGGTGATTTTCTTTGATTGCAACTTTGATGGTTTGTCCTGGGCCACCCCACATTAGATTTGTCCTTTGTTATGCGGTTTGGGGGTTCCTTTTCCCTGCGTTGGATTTGTAGAACCAAAGTCTCACTTCTTTTGTTTATTTTTTATTTTTTCAATCTTAGTAGCATATCAATATACTGCACCAAACGGGGAGATCTCCAAGAACTCCATTTCTTCCTGAATGTATTTGTGCAGACAACTACAATACTTGAGCACTAGATGTAACTCAAAGTATTTGATACCCAACTTTGTGTGTAGAGTATGAAAAATATTTGTGAACTCATGCACATTTTGGTCCCTTTGCTACAATAGTGTGATCCATTTTATGTATTTGTCCTCATAGCTCTCCACGGGGTAATATTGTTCCTTGATAGTGTCTCAGAAAGAGTTCCAAGTGGGAGCGACTGTGAATAGAGAGGGTTCCTTGACCCTTGTCTCACAGTAAGTTTCCCACCAGTCCTTGACATGGGGAGTGACCTTAAGCAGTGCAAAAGTAATTTTCTACCTATCAGAGAAGATATGGACTGAAAAATAACCCTCCAACAGATTCAACCATTTATGTACAACATCTGCATCTATTTGAACTTCAAATATAGGGATATCGAAGTTCACTTGTACCTTGAATGGGGCGGTGCCTCTGAAGTGACTACTGGATGAAGATGTGTCAATGATGGTCATCCGCCAAAGATTATGGAAAATTTTTTCCATCATCTCATTCCTTTGCCACTCGAGGGCTTCTTTGAGCAACAATTTGCTAGGATCTCCTGCTCCATCGTATTTATTTTCTTTCACCATGGGAGGCTGTTGGTGTTAGCAGGGACAATCTTACAAGGGTTCAACTAGTTCAAGTCCCAACTCCTTATACCTTGACCTCATTGGGGACATGCATCGAAAAACAAATAAAGAGAAGACCCATGTAATACCACTGATTTAGATTTATGTACTAACAAAATGAAATACAAATATAAACAAAAACGCAGAGTTACAATGAAAACATAACTTTAATTCATTAATAACAAAGTATTGAAATCTGTTACATGTAGAATGGAAATTAACTAGTTTGGTTGATGGTAGCTTATCTTTGAGAAGAGATGTGATGGCTACATACCTTCTGAATTGTGTTACAATGAGGATCGAAGGCCTTTTTATCATTAAGGAACAATGGGATGTTGAGAAATCTAGGGTAACTAGATTAGGTGATTTCTCTTACTTAGATAATTGTTTGTGATGTATTTTTACTTAAATTAATTGGATTCTTCTTTCGCTTGATTATATTTAGTGCTCTTACCATAAAAAAACTACCAAATCATAAAGAACAATGAGACAAGAGGACACAAGATGTAGGCGATCATCCAGGGCCAAAACCTCTCCTCTTGAGAGGAAAAAGCACAAGAATTCTTCTCTTCTTAGAGAATCTTCAAATGATGAATTCCAAGACTGAAAACCCTTGGCAAAGACCCCTCCAAGAACAAGTAAAAATTTCTCTTTGATGAACTTTTTTTCCAACAATTTTGACCCCAACAACTCCAACAACTTCTCCAACAACTTCAACTCCAACAATTTGTTCTGCAATTTGAACCCCAATGGTTTCTTCTACAACTTCGACCCCAGTAGTGTCTTTTGCAACTTTCACCCTAGTAGCTTTCCAACATTTCAACTTGTCCAACAAATTTCCAGTACTTTGGCTTTACCAACAACTTTGCAACACTTCGACTTTCCCACCAACTTTCCAACAACTTTAGAAACCCTAATGCAAGAGAGAGAGAGATAGATCCCAAAACTTCGATCTTCCTTTTCTTCTCCTTATCCTTGATTTTCATCCTTTTCCAATTTCTTTCTTGAGGAGATGGAAATTGCCTGAGGTTTGTCCAAATGAGGTTGAGTTCCTTCTTATATATAGGTTTTCCACGGGTACAAATTTCTTCCTTTAGGTCGACTTGCTTGATGCACCATGAGAAGGTCTTGGAGGGTCTTTGAATCTAATTTGACCCAAATAATTTTTTCTTTAAAATACGTAACATCCCAAATGGGTGTTTCATACATGAGAATGAATCTTATTACTTGTTGACTCAAAGACAAGCCCTAGAAGCACTCAATGTGTGCTTGAACTAAAAATAAATTTCCCTTGAGCATGAAACACATGCCTCAAGAATGACAATAATATATATATTTTTTTCTCTTTACAATAAATACGTAAAATCATGATTACATATGTCATTATGAATGCCAAACCTGGTTACATATTCCATCACTCCCTCTTAACGAGGGAGGTATTCATAATCCAAATAAGGTACTTGGACATTCTCAAACTGAAGAATTCTCATAAGAAGAGTTAGATTGGTAAGCCATCTCATAATCTATCTTATCAAATTATACTAGAGAATCTTATTACACCAACCAACATTGTCACATCGCAAGGCCTTGAATAAAAAATCAATCTCTCCACAAGATCAGAGCACAATGTTGGCAAGACCAATGAATGACAAACACCTTCATAATTGTCTCTTAAGGGACATACCGCACTCAGGTATTCATTGGGTATGTCATTTTAGGACATTTACTTTCTTGGAATAACACATCCTTGAGGAATTTCCTCTTGAACTACTTTTACATCTTGGATGCCCTACCACATCCTCAAAGAGTATCAAAATCAATATTAGATGCTTACCCAATCCTCCATTCTTTCTTCATAATACGAAGACAATGATAATGTGTCTATCTCTCCTCGTGTCCTTCGCTAAGACTTATGACTACTAGTCCTAGTCTAGTGCATGACATATGAAGTATAAAACCATATCTGTCACTCCCTCTTAACCAGGGAGGAACAAATCATTTCTATAAAAGGGATATACCGAAGCTCCCTCTTAACCAGGGACTTGTTCAAAAAGCATCTCTTTTGGTGGAGATCATAGTACTATTAGCTGCTAGTAGAGATCCTCCTTTCAATACCATGAACTTCATCTTCTTCATTATGGAGCCTTCATCTTCTAGTTCTTATTTGTAGGGCATCGTCCATCCATCAATTTCCTTCATTGAACCATATGATTGAACCAATAGTCATGTAATCCTTCTTTTCATCAGAAAGTGATCTTCCAGTCCACATATAACTTTTCTTCATACAACTACCTCTTCCAAGTCATGTTTCCTTTAGGATATTCCATCCAACCACATGAATGCTTGTTGTAGGTGACATCTACAACTCTCTTTCGGTATCCCTATATCAACTTATCCAAATTTTGCTCAAAAATAAAGAATTAACATCAAATGAAAGTTACCTTTAGTGATGGCCTTTCATTATGACATCTGCTTCTTGCAACATCAACATCCTGCACATTCATAAACATATTTCTAAGACTTTTAATATTAAGGGTCTCTTTTCTTTACAGACTTTATCAAAGCCTTGATATCCTTTCTACGGATATATAATAGCCAATTCTTTTAGTCATTGGATTTTGATCACTTATCTTATCTCACCTGACCATAGTTACATCTTTCACAAACTCTCCTTCATTTCTTCACATATTGTTCTCCAGTAACTTCCATATATAGTTCCTTCATCTTGTCAACTACCTCATATTCCATATTTGGACATATTATGTTGACTTCATTTTATCAATATGTGAGTTAGTTGACAACACATATGCCTTCATGCATCTTTTCAAATGAAGAGATGCTTTTTCTTTGATCATGCTCATGAATTATAGCATTTACCCATGCTATCTGCAACTATATGATTGCATGACTTAAACTATCAAATACATACATACATACCTCTTTTATTCTTTTGGTCATTTGGACTTCCTTCAACATCTTCCTTTCCTTGCTTGAAAGTACTTCAACCATGCTGCATTCCTATGTCATCATACCATCATCCATTTTAAACAATGGATCCCACACAAGGTGGAATTTAGGCCACCAACGAGACACTTGCTTCTTCCAAGTAGAGGTGAACCTTCTAATGAATATTCCATGGAGGATCTTGATTATCCTCATAGTGCAAATGCGCCTTCCTATAGATGATGTATGCTGATTTCTTTCTATGCTAGATGACTTTCTTCCAAACATATTACTACTTCCATATGAGATACTATCATTATGACTACTACAACCATGTATACTTCTACTTCAACTATCCTTTAAAGCTTCTATAATTATTTCATGATCTCTTTATTCAATCATATGTTTTTAATATGATGCCATCTCCTAATATGATGCATCCTATCATACTTACAATGCTTCTCATCTTGACAATGATCTCTTAATCATGGTAGAGGTCTTTTCACCTTCTACATTTCCTTGCTATGTATTTGAGAGACCTTAATAGTGAATATCTATTCATTCCTTCTTATATTTATTCTCATCAGGTTATTCTATGTTAATTTTTCTTAGGGCTATATTTTTCTTTGCTTTGATAATTGCATTTCTTCATTAACACATTAAATTCACCCCATAACATCATAACATTATTCAGATTTACATCATTATTCAACAACATATGAAACTATGTAGAAAGAACAATATCGTCATCATCAATGCAGCGAAACATAAATGAATAATAGAACAAAAACATTCATACATAGAGACATCGGGATTGGTCAGAGACCAGTGAAAAACCCACTATGGGGAAAACCCTTTCAAATTCTTATTCTTATTAGATTTTCATTGAATGATTTAGCAAAAGAGAGTACAATGATCCATATCTTCATTCATACAACTATCCAACAAAAATAAACTAAACAACAACCATGAAACGAAACCAACAATGCTCATACTGAAAACCATGATTCTGGAGCCTATAATGAATTTCCATTGTCTGCGGTCAACTGCTTCACACTGTGATCAACGATAAAAAATTTCAGATAAATGAAAAACCAATATTTAGGTCCCGGTTGCATAGAGGAGGAGTCATGCGTGCAATTGGGAGGTTCTAGTCACTCCTTTGAGCCTATAAGCCAATGATTATGGTCGATGTCTGCCTTTGGAAAGCCTGCGATTGTGATTCTGAAACCCTAGATGCTAGTCGCATGGAGGACATGATGTGTGTGTGGATGAGATGCTTTGGTCGCACGAATGAGCTAGATAGCAAGAAAATTAATTAGGGGAATTTTGAGGTCTAAAATAGGCCTCCTAAGGAAATTATAAAATAATAATGGAAATAATAAAATAATATTAGATTACATCATCGAATTTTAGAGGGGAAAAGAACTACTATTTCAACTTATCTCTCTATGGGTTTACTCAAATTTCGAGCATGAACACTTGTTGGATGAAGAATTTGATTCCTCATCAAAGGAGTACCCCATGTTGCATACTTTTCATGGACCTT
The DNA here is from genome assembly GCA_000404065.3 of Pinus taeda. Classification (NCBI taxonomy): domain Eukaryota; kingdom Viridiplantae; phylum Streptophyta; class Pinopsida; order Pinales; family Pinaceae; genus Pinus; species Pinus taeda. Next base: position 27,591 of record APFE030070066.1, on the reverse strand, counting down.
ACTACACTAAAAATGAGAAATACATGAAAACCGTGTTAACAATCATGTTTTTTCATGTATTTCTCATTTTTCTTGTAGTAGGGTCGATCAAAAGTATGCAACATGGGTACTCTTTGGATGAGGAATTAAATTTTGTATCCAACGAGTACCCCCTCTTGAAATTTGAGTAAAACATTAGGGAGATAAGTTGAAAATACGAGTTGAAAAAGTAGTTTTATTATTTTGATTTTTTTACTCAAAAAATGGTGAATCATCCCCCATGTTTGACATCATCATCTTGAATCCTATTGGTTCTTATAAAGTTTATTTTGGTTGTACATTTTTCTTAGGAGGCCCATTTTAGACCTCAAAATTCCCCTAATGTGGTCTAGTTCTTCCTATGACATCCCTGCGACTAAGGCCCAAAACCCTAAAACAAAGATGAGAACTTTGGACCCTATAATTTCGTCTTTGAGTGACCCCATTGCTTTGCAGACGTGCCTCAGATCTGTGCGAGTCGAAAACCAATAAAGAGAATAGAAGAGTGTCTCATGATGATGTCAAAATGAGATAGAGGTCACTTGTATTTATAGCCTTCTAACTGTGTCCACTTTGCTTTAGGGCCGACTTGATCAAATATGCACACGTGGGCTTATAATTCAAAAATAAACTTTCCCTTATCTAAATAGATGATCTTTAGGTTGATTTTGGTCCTCTCAAAAAGAGGAATTCAATTCAATCATTATCTCCATCAAATGAGATGTTCAATGTGGAATTTTAACGTAGTTTCATAATTTAACACTCCCTCTCAACTAGGGATAATTCCACCTATCAATATCTAACCATAAATCAAAATGTCATGTGTATCCTGTCATAATACCATATCCAATATCAAGTATATAATCATATTGTATATTCAGTGTTCATCTTGATTAATCTCTTTCTTATTCCTGATTATCTCTTTATTGTCCCTGCTCATATGCTGAAAATTCTCGAATCTAAAAGAAGAATTTGACATCAGAAGGGAGCCTAAGCTACCACCCTCTATTCATTGGGGAGCCACTGCTACCACCCATAATCTCTACCAGTGGGGAGCCCAATGCTACCACCCTGGAAACATCGACGGGGAACCAAATTTATGACCCACATCAACATCATAGATCACATCTCAAAATCACATTGGGGAGCACATCTACTCAGAATCTCATGGGGGAGCTAAATATATTGTTAAAATTGGAAATTAGGGCCAAAATCAACCATGACATCTCATATGATGGAGATGATATTTTTATTGGGTTCCTCTTTCTGAGAGGTGCAAGATTGATCTAAAGATCCTCTCATTCTGACAAGTAGAAATGAGATTATGAATTTATTTCTTCTATAGATGTTGGCTTAGTGGGTCCCGAGCTAGGTTCAAAGTTAGTTGCGCCAAACAAAACCCTATACTACTGGCCCTTTTGGCATCAACCCATGTAGTGCAGGTTGAAGTCTCACCCGAAGCAATATGGGGGGATGCTGGAACCAAATTTCCGCATCCAAAGATCAATGTGATGCCTTCTATTGCCCTAGATATGCCTTCACGTAGATCCATAAGCCCTTAGGGCTCAATACTGCAACTTCCTTTAAATGGACTCTAGACCTTTGCGAAGGACTATGATAGGTCTTTACATACCCTTAACAGATGAATCATTCACTTATGTGCACCATAAATTAACCCTAGATCCGAGTTCACCCAGATCTGCTTAAGTGCTTAATAAACATAGTAGAATGTATTATAATCTTCGCGTAAATACTTAACATGCATCATGTTCAGTTAATAAGACTTATCCAATAGAGTGGTGCATAAACACATCATTATTTCATAAAGACATTATTCCATCACAACATATATCGCAAACATAAATAATAGAAGTAAATAGATAAACACATGAATTTCTTCAACTATCTTCTTTATTGATCTTCAATATGATGTTACAGACTCAAAACTTCCCTGTGCACTCAACTACATGGCTCCGCGCACTCAGCTGTATACTCTACTCTAGGCCACTGCACACTCAGTTGCAGAGGCTTTTCCCTTCTATCTACCTGCTGTTGACTTGCTCTTTTCCTCGTACGTAGACATAAACATCCTTTAGATTCTCTTAAGACACACCTATTTATAGATTTTTATATACCATGGGTGGATCTCAAAATTGACTGGGCTTTACATAACCAAGGGGCTAAAACCCCTTTTTACTTCTAATTATCTACGTGCTCCGCATCCACAAATTGCGAAGACTTCAAATATTTTTTTTACCAAAATTTACACCAAAACTTAGGTTTTTAACCCCAAAACTGACCCAGGGGACCCCATCCCAATAGGCCCCCAACACAAAGGTCGTGACTCGCCCTCAATTCACTTGGTGGGCATGGTGATCTTTCTGCAAAGATCCCCCAACTCCACCTGCACAACTGCAAAGTTGATAGCGCTTTGCGTCGCTTCCTGCTTAACCTCTTCTACACGCTGCTTTGTAGCTAGTCCATCCACAACCAGCTTGATCTGTTGCTATGTTTGTTGCAATTCTGTTAGCTTCTCTTGAATGTTGGTTGACACTTGGTAAGATTCTTCTAGCCAAGGTCCCAACCTAGCCTTAAGCACAACCTCCTTTTTCTGAGCTGCCTCTACATGTGCGAGGAGCTTCTTCCCCTCCTACAACTTGGCGAGGAACTGCGCTGTAGCAATTGAGCATGCCATCGCCTTGACCTCATCGTCCTACTTTTGGAGATCGCAAATCTCTGTGTTCAAGATCTACAGGTTTGGGTCTTCCTGCAGAGTCGTTACCAACTCCATCGCCTATTTAAACAAGGCTGTGCAGTCATCGGTTGCGGCATCTAAAGTGGCCATCCCTTCCTTGATGGCGGCTGCATGCTGCTCTCTAACTTCAGGTGGAGTCGTAAGAAGTAATTTAAGCTGCAGCTCCGTGACCTTCATATCGAGTTTGAATTGAACTCGCCCAAATTCCACCTCCACATCGCATTCTCATGCAGCTAATTTCTGGATCTTGGCTTTCGGCTATGCGTCCTCTGGGATGTGCAACTTCGGCACTGTTCTGCATGCCTCTCCTACTACGGCCTCCAGCCTAGAGTTCCATGCCTGGATTCTTGCTTTTTCCTCTAATTTCTGCATCTTCTTGGTGAACATCTGTTCGTTGTTCACCCTGTATTCGCTGATCAAATTGAGAGTGCGCTGCTCTCGAGCTCTCAATTCCTTTGTCACCCCTGTCTGCAATGCATGAAGAAATCCATTGGGGAGCGCTGCAATGTTCAACAAAATGTCCTTAAGGGTACTTTAGATGATTCTTTCATCAACCGATTTGGCGTGTAGGGACCCTTTTGGTAAAGAAACTGTGTGAAGGTCTAGTGTCCTTACCAATTATGCAACCTGACTTATACTTGGTGCCCGGCTCACTTGTGCTGCGCTCGCTTGACCTGCGCCCACCTGTATCCTGCTGGTTTGGATCTACAGCTCATGCAGATCCTTCTAGACACTCCCCAACATCTGCATGTACTATTTCTCGAATTGTTGTAGCAGTTTGGTTGTCGTATCCCATAATTTTTCGCTGATCTCATCAAGGTCGCCCTTGGTTAAGTCCATGGGATCACTTTCCACCTTATCTGATTTTTTCTTCTTGTGGGGACCCTTCTGCTCCTCTTGTCCGTGCTTCCTTAGCCAAAATGGGGTTCTCTGTCCCTCATATCCACCTGCCGCCCTGTTCAAATTGTTCTTCCTCCTCTGTCGCGGGTGAAGGGTATTACCGCTCCTTTATGATTCGCGCTGCTCTTGCTTGGCCTGCTCCTTAGCAACGCACTCTTCCTCCATTCGAACCTTCTGTGCGACTTCCTTCTTCTGCTGCGCAACCTGCTTTGCTGCATCCTTCCTTTTCTTTTCAGCTAAGCTGCTTTCTCTCTTACTAGTTCCAACATCCAAATCTGATGGGGCGTGCCATTCGGCTGGACAACGCTTGATCACCTCCTAAATGTCATGATTTGTGACCAAGTATGGTAAATCATACCATTTCTATTGTGGGTCCTTGCGTGCCTGAATGTAGACATGGTGGAAGTCAGCTTTGAATGTGTCATACACTAACAACTACTCGTACAAGGTTAGGGACAACCTTGGCTGCTGATTGATAGCCATGCTGAGATTCATTTCCATCAACACCTAGAAGATCTTTATTTCGATTATCCGCGCGGGGTCCTTCATGGCCCATAAGGAGGCGAATTGCGTGGCCTCATGCAACCCTTTCTTCAACGGAGGAAACTAGTTGTCCTTTGACATCTCCCATGTGACCAATATGATGGAGAGTAGCAAACACACATAGTGGAATGGTTTGGTCTCATCCTGGACCTCACGGAAATTCACCAGGAATTCGCTGCATAGGTACCTTGAATAGTTAATCTACACACCCTTCGTGCATTGTGCAATTAACGATACCATAAGCACCGAAACTTCATTTGCGCAACACTTCCTCATTACCTTTCCTGCCAAGATTTGTGTGGCAATCTACACTGCGGGATTATTGATAGACGTGATTGAATATCCGCGTGATTTTTTCACAAGTGCAAACTCCTTTTTCATCTTACTCGCCAAATATTTTTCTCCTTCCTTTCCACCAAACTCCTTGGCTGGATTCAAGCCTTCATGCCAAATGTGCGTGATCCTGTGGATGAGCATGTCAGTGATGGGTATAGGCCCTCCAAGCCATAAGCACCCATCGTGGACTAGAGTAAGCAACCGACGCACACATGTCATGTTGATAGTTGTGCGGTGATAGTGGGGCACCCACAACAGGTTCAATAACCCAGAATTCTTAACTCCGCGGATCGATTCCACTGTTTCGAGCTCGGTGACACTTGAATCTGGGTAATAGACGCACTTCATATAATTTGCGGTTGCTAGGTGAGGGAACTGCTCATGGTCTTCCAGGTCCCAATCTTCCATCTTCAGCAAGGGGATCCATGCAAAGCATCGACCTTCAAAGGGGACCTGCTCCAGCAGTAGGGGCGTAGAGATGATGAACTTATCTGAGTCTAGGTCCTTGGTGACCTTTGCCTTCCCCTTACGTGGAGGGATATAGTCAGGCAATTTGGTAAGGGGCTCCACCCCCTCAGTGTCAATGTCCTTAGTGCCTTGTCCTTCCTTGGCTTCCATATTTACAACCCTCTCGAGCTTCTTGTCTTTCGTCTTCTTTTAAGTTGTGGAATGTTTCTGGGTGACTCGCGTAACAACACCAAGTTTTTGTATTTATCCTTCTTCAGCTTCTGGGTTTCTCGAACAGGCATAGGCTTCAGCCTAGGCAACCTCGGCACCGTAGTTACAGGAGCCAAGGCTTCCATACTCACTACCTCCAGAATAAATACTTCATACACAATATCTCCCCCAATGCTCATAGTCTCAACAGGGGTTGGACCTAACATGGTGTCAAGGATAAAATTCTGGTTCAACTCTGGTAAATTGGAAAATGTCGGGCTCATGACTAAGTCCTCAAAGAACGAGCGGTTCATAAGCAACAACAAATCAACTCAAAAACTCTAAGTGTGCAAAGTGTTCTCTGTTGGACTGACACGCGTAATTTATAGGGGTTTTTGAATTCAAATCTAATCGTTTCCCCCAAAATTTGATCATTAATGTTGTTTTGGCGGAAAATCATCAAAGATTTTATCCTTAAATGTCACCAACCTGCTCCTCTTAACCGTCTTCTGGATGTCAAATCATGAAAAATGACTCCAACGGTCACTTTCCTGCTGTGCTGCACGACACCTACCTTCATAGCGCAACTCCCTTCGTGCAACTTCTTGTACTGTAACTTCACCATTTTCCACGCAGCCCGCCTGCTGCAGAGTCCTCCTAGCCTAGTAGTGTAGTTTATAGTCCCGCGCTCCCTTACAACTGCGTGGATCACTAAGACTATCTTGTTGTCATATAGTCATTGAGCTAGATCCCTTGTATATGGATTCAATCGGCTGCCATTCACCCTTCCCTGAAAAGGTTCTCCATTCAGCTCAGCAAGTTGAACTGCGCCTCCATCTATAATCTCTTTGATAAAACATGGCCCAAGCCAGTGCAATTTCCCCGAATACTTAATGAACTTGCTATCATACAACAATACCAAATCATTTACCTTGAATGTGTGCAGCTTGATGTGTCGATCGTGCCATGCTTTTTCATGCGCCTTCTGTACTTGCTGATGGAATCTAGTCAAGAACTTGTCTTCTTCAAGCTCCATTAGCTGCACGAGTCGTTCTTGTAAGGCTTCGCGATTAGACATACCTGTGAAAGCTGCTATGCATAGACCATGCATGATATATTCCATAGGCATCACAACTTCTACGCCATAGACCAATCGAAAAGGTGTTTGTCTTGTTAGCTTTTTGCAAGTAGTCTTGTACACCCACAACACTGCAGGTACGCACACATCCCAATCATTTCGCTAGGCATTAAAAATCTTCATCAGCACGTTCTCCAAAATTTTATTAAATTCCTCAACTATTCCATTAGCCTGAGGATGATACGGTGTGCTCTTATGATGATACACTTGGAACTCTTTAGTCAATGCACTGATTGTTTCATTTAGGAAGTGCATACCCCAATCACTCATCAACACTTTTGGGAAGCCAAATCTAGTTAACACATATTCAAACAAGAATTTCGCTGCTGTAGCCCCTGTACAATCCTTCACCGGTTGTGCCTCTGCCCATCTGGTCAGATACTCCATTGCGGTGATGATATAGCACACACCTATCTTCTTCTTTGGGGGTTGAATTGGCCCAATGAAATCAATTGCCCATTTTTTATATGGCTGCAATGATACTTGAGGATTCAGTGGAAACTCGTCCCTTCGTGATGGTCTTCTCGTCCGTTGACATGCATCGCATTCCCTACAATACGCTTTAGAATCTTTATACAGTGTAGACCACCATAGCCCCGCGCGTAAAATATTATGCACTATTGCATTTCCTGCATAATGTCCTCCCGCAGCCTCTCCATGAGCTTCAATGAGGATGCTATTCCGCTCAAAATCTGGCACATATTGTCGCAATATCTTGTCTGCACTCATCTTATACAAATGTCTTGTAATCACAGAGAAATTCGCCGTGCGCACTACTAGTTTCTTCTTCTGCTGATTGTTATATCCTTCTGACACTGTCCTTGTAGTCAAAAAGTGGATAATATTTGCAAAGTGATTATTTGATATGTGCACTGCAAAGAGCTGCACATTAGGCAATCCTTCCTCCAAATTAGTAGGCTCCTCTCCTATTTCAATCTGTAACAGATGGTCATGTCCTACATTCAACCCTCCTAGATTTGCAATCACCTCAAAGTCATACTCCTAGTAGAAGCAACCTTCGTCAAATCTCCCCCCCCCACAACAGAGGCTTATTGACCAAATATTTCAAGGTAGAATGATATGTGTACATTTTGAAATGTCCACCCAACAAATAGTGCCTCGAATTTTGAAGCATGTATACGATAGCCAATCCTTCGTGCTCTATCGTTGATTAATTCTTCTCGGCCTTTGCTAATTTTCTACTCACAAAGGCTATAAGGTGGTCCATCTCTCCCTCACCGACCTGTGTTAGCACTGCTCCCAATGCAATGCACGAGGCATCGACATGTACATTGAATTCCTTTTTCCAATATGGGAAAACCAAAATTAGCACGGTGATCATCTTCTCCTTCAATACATCCAAACTACGTTGAAATTCTTTATCCCAATAGAATGTGGCGTCCTTCTTCAGTAGTTTTTCCATGGGTGCAATAATTTGAGCATAAGCCTTGATGAGCTATCTGTAATATCCTATATGTCTGAGCGATGCGCGTAGCTGCTTGACACTTATGGGGCCTCCAAATTTACTATCACTACGATCTTGTCAGTGTCCACCATCAGTCCTTTCTTGCACACCACATGACCTATTAAGATCCCAAAGGGGACATAGAATAGACACTTCTTCAGGTTCAACGCGATCTGGTACCTGTGGCACGTATCTAGCATCAGGCACAGACTTTCTACATGGCACTTCACTAAGCCGAACACCGTCCAATCATCAAAATACACCTTTAAGAACTCATGGATGAACTCCTTAAACGTTGCTATAACTACGCGAGAGAATATCGCAGGTTAATTCTTGAGTCCAAATGACATGACAGTATACTGAAAACAACCCCATTCAGTCGTGAAGGTTGTTTTACTTCTATCCTCTGGTGCAATCTTGATCTGATGGTACCTCGAAAGCCCATTAGTGAATGATTAGGCCTCCTGCCCTCCAACGTTGTCCAATACCTCATTAGTAAATGGTGTCGGGAAAGGATCATGGACGTGTGCATCATTAAGCCTCCTTAGATCTACGCAAATCCTTATTTCTCCATTTTGTTTCTTCTCTTGAACCACCATCGGGCTCACCCAATTAGATTCTTCCATCGGTTCAATGATGCCTGCTTCTAACATCTTATCCAACTCCAAGCAAACCTTTTCCTTGTATTTGGGATTAAGGCGATACAGCCTCTGCTTAATGGGATTTGCATCCGGTTTCAAAGTGATTTTCATCACACCTAAGTCACCTATGATTCCTTTTAGCTCTGAAAATTTGGTAGGAAAAATATCCTGGTACTCACAGAGTAACTCAACAACTTTATCCAGTGTGGCATCATCCCAGTAGTCTCCACTCTTTGCAAATTTTGGCTCTACTTTAGTACCAATGTTTACTTGCTTGGTTTTGAATGGCGCAGTGATGTCTGGGTTCTCTATTTGCGGACCTTCGACCTTGTGATGGCCTTTTGCCTAAGGAATATTGATATTTCTTGGATCTTCATCCTCCTCGTCAATGGTCACATTATAGCATTCTAGTGCATGGCACAGCTGGGTGCTCCAATCTAGCTAAACCAACTCCAAAGGATCTTGTGGAATTTTGAAGATCGTTGCCTTAACTACCTATAGAGCTTCATCAATGCATTCAAACCCATGTTCAAAACTAAAGTTCATTAGGAATCCTTCCCTTAATATATCCCTCTTCGTGGTGCTATGGTGAAGCTCCATTTTCAGGTACCAATTCATAGGGATTGTATCTAAAGAATGAGAGAATAAGTGCACCCACTCTGGTTGCGGCTCCGTTCCATAAATTTTAGTCCACTTCGCTAAATGATTGCGTGGATCATTTCCCCCATCATACTTCTCAATCAGTCAAATTTTACGATGACCAAATTGAAACCTCCTCATCCTTATGTAATCTGGCCATTCATCGAAGCTGTCCTTGTGCATACCCCACCATTGTGTAGGCGTAGCGCGCGACACCAAATCCAGTGCTTGGAAGCGATGATCCTTAGGGACCTCTCGTTCAAAGGCATCTAAAAACTTATCTACATTAGTTAAACCATCATAATAGGGTAAATTTTGTACCTCCGATGACACACAACGTAATGATTTAGTCATCATGTTGCAGCGCAACGTAGATACTTCATGCAACCTATTTTGCCAATTCTCCAGTTTTTCATCTGAATCTGAGGTATAGGAACTTTCTCGGTCCCATGAAATCCTTCCATTAGCTATTTGATTAATCTAGTCTTGATCTCGCGCTATAATTTTATAGATCTGATCCAATTCATTATTAGTCTCTTCATCCTCACAAACTGGTTTAGTATAGTATTTTCCTTCTGCAGGGTCCAATGGTACTACAAACCGAAGTAATTTCCTCTAAAACTAAATTCTTCTTTTCTTCAAGTTGATGAATCCATTCATGTCGATGGCCCATTCAATTCCAAGGAGCACTGGGTATGGATTATTGTCGTCCACAATCCCTATTACTTCAAAATATGCCATTGCGCTTGCACCTTCTATATCCATTGTTACTCCGTTTAGTCGTTCCATAGGGATGATATTCTGCTGGCTCACCATTCTCAGCTAGATCGGAGACCATTGCAGTGCATGTCTCCCCATTTTTTCCCATGTCTGTTTAGGCAAAATGTTCACGTTAGACCCCTTATTTAGAATGATCTGGTCCATCTCATAATCTCCTATTTGCGTGTGAGACTCATCTTGCAGACCTTGCACAACCTTGCTATCACGCAAAAGTTTCATGCAGGTTTCCAAGAACGTGGTAAGTACATAGGGGTCAACCTCTATAAGTGCGCTAGTTCTTGGTACTCTGTTTTGGATTCCTGAGGTAGATACCTTATAGAAGCTTTTGTTGGCTTCCATAAACGTTTCCTTCACATGCTCTAGATCGAACCCAACTTCCTTCTCCGAGGCCTTGCGGACCCATTTATCCTTTTTCAGGCTATTTTCCCTTATCAGCCCCAATTGTTATTCCTCTTCTCAACACAATATTTAGATTCATATATTCCTCGCAGGGCTCAACTCTCATCATTTGTAAGTTCTGCGTAGGTTGTTGAGCCACACCTTCCTCTCCTCCATCTTAGCTATCAGTACAGGGCATTATTCTATAGTGTCGTCAAACTGGCTGCAGTATTGACAAGATGAACACATTTGATTCTTACACTCCCGTGCGTAGTGACGTGGTGTCCCACAGTTATAGAAAATAACATGACCGCGATCTCTACTAGGTCCTCCTCGTCCTCGTCCTCGTCCTCTTCCTTGATAGCCTCCACACGCTCCTCCGACGCCCTAATCTAGAGGTCGAGTTTTTGCTTGCATTCGGTAGGTAGGCGTTCTTTCCATCATTAGTTCATAGCTACGGTAGTGGCACCCATTGTGGCCCACTGATTTGCAAAAATCGCAGAACAAATGTTGTGGTGCCTGAACAAACTTTTGCAACAAATGACAATTATCCATTACATGTTTTCCAACCACCTGACAAATAGCGCACCATAGCGCGGGCCCCGCACTTGGTCTTGCTAGAGCTTCCTGCCTCAGGGGGAATCAGCCCCCCCCTGTAATATAATTTTCGAAGAGAGGGCAATGGTATTTATCATGCCCCTGGATTTTACAATTGAGGCACTAGACTTCCTCATGCACCTATGGCCTAGCCTCCTCTTTTTTCAAGATCTGCAATTCCAAGCAGAGGTTCTGTAATTGTGAGTGAATATGTTGGACTCCCAAAGTTGCATCCTGAATAGGTGTCTCATGCAATCTTGTCGCTATTTCCAGGGCTTTCGCTTGAGTTCCCATCTTCTGTTGTGATAAAGAAATCCTCAGGTGGGTCAGAAGCGAGGCTATAGACCACTCGCAGTGCTGACCATCTGTGAGCTACATATTAGCTTTGTGGATCACACATTTCAGACTCTGATCTAACTATCAAGGCATCTCACCATCCCTCATCGTGATTTCCTTAAATCCAACGATTGACTATGAGTCAGGCTTAGGCTTACTAAACTCCTTGTTAAAGCATCCTTAGTGTCTGCTAGTGTTTCTAAAGGATGATAAATACAATACTTAATATACCACGTTAGTGCGCGATCCTGCAGAGCAGTAACCAAGTGAACCTTCTTTATGCTATCATCATTGATCTGCTGCGCGGTCCACACATCATCCGCAACAAACCTAAACTGATTTGTATCTTCGCTCCCTATACCCTTGAAAATCGGAAGCTTTATTGAGTTCGACATGTTGAACGATGGTGGTGGTGTTGGTGGTGTGGGTGAAGGTGTATGTTATGGAGGTGAGGGTGGAGGTGGGGTGGATGGATGATGTATCCACAGAAAACCCTAACTTATCAACTGTACTGCACTCTGCAGTGAGGCTTGTGCCATTCCCTCATCGTTGCTCGAAGGAGGTCCAACCAACAGGCTATATTCAGGGTCTGCTTTTTCCTGATTTCTGAAGATCCGTCCACTTTGCGTAGATCCAAACATTAGGGAAACAACATAACCCGTTTCTCACACAAGAGCATCTTAATTCAGGGATTCAAAGATCTTATACTTAACTCGTGGTATCAACTGTGAACTCTATAACAAATCCTCCTATAATTCAATTGAGCCATTGGTCAACAACATGCGCGATCTTGTATTCATAAGCTTACAACCTTCGCACTAGCTTCAGAGTCCACACTATTGGACCATCAAGCCTCCACATTGCTTGGTTGTCTACCAACTTAGATATCCACTAGTATAGTTCAATGGGGAAGGTGCAGAAGAAAATTTCATGTATTTCTGTGTACAAATATCTATCCAACCACTGCTCCTTTGGCAAGCGTGGATTCCTATTTTCTTGCGCCGCGAATCCGTGAATCTTCCTATCCAACCACTTCGCAATTTCCTTCTTGGTCGGATTCCAGTGATGTGACATCACACATCTCCTTATGCATATCCCGGTCTCAACAACAAAACCATTTGTTGGCTTAGTGGGTCCTAATCTAGGTTCAGAGTTAGTTGCGCCAAATAAAACCCTACACTACTAGCCCTTTCGACATCAACCTGCGTAGTGCAGGTTGAAGTCTCACCCGAAGCAGTATGGGGGATGTTGGAACCAAGTTTCTGCATACAAAGATTAGTGTGATGTCTTCTATTGCCCTAGATCTGCCTTCATGTATATCTATAAGCCCCTAGGGCTCAATACTGCAACTTCCTTTAAATGGCCTCTAGACCTTCGTGAAGGTCTACGATAGGTATTTGTGGACCCTTAACAAATGAATCAACCACTTACTCGCACCATAAATTAACACTAGATTTGATTTCACGCAGATCTGCTTAAGTGCTTAATAAACATAACATAATGTATTATAATCTTCATGTAAATACCTAACATGCATTTCTTTCAGTTAATAATACTTATCGAATAGAGTCACGCATCAATACATCATTATTTCGTAAAGACATTATTCCATCACAACATATATCACAAACATAAATAACAGAAGTAAACAAGTAAACACATGAATTTCTTCAACCATCTTCTTTATTGATCTTCATTATGATGTTATAGACTCAAAACTCCCATGCGCACTCAGCTGCAGGGGTCCATGCACTCATATGCGGAATATACTCTAGGCCTTTGTGCACTTAATTGTGGAACCTTTTCCCTTCTGTCTACCCGCTGTTTACTTGCCCTTTTCCTCAGACGTAGACATAAGCATCCTTTAGACTCTCTTAAGACACACCTATTTATAGCTTTTTACATACCATTCCATGGTCTGCGGACCATGGGTGGATCTCAAAGCCGACTCGAATTTACATAACCAAGGGGCTAAAACCCCTTTTAAATACTAACTATCTATGCGCTCCGCATCCAAAAATTGCAGATACTTTACATATTTTTACCAAAATTTACATCAAAACTTGGGGTTTTAACCCCAAAACTGACCCAAGGACCCCATCCCAATAATGGAAAAATTGTCAAGGTTAACCAAAAGTCTAATATAGGCTCATGAAGCCCAACATATGTGTCTCTTCACCCTCAACGTTGGTATAAATAGAAGAGGCATTTTCCTCATTTGGACACACCATCAACACATCTTTCTCTCTCTTCTTCTCATTGGTTCGTGCAACAGACAAGAGCATCTCTCTTCTTCATGCGTTGTCTGGAATTACAAGCAGAAAATCACAGATCTATTTTGGGCCAATTGCAGGGACAATGACCAGCATTGAACAAGGGTCAAACTTTCTCCTTGATTGCATTTTTAAGGCAGAAAATACGATCTCTGGAGGCTGCATCTCCTGGCACAAAAATCAGGGAAATTGCAGCAATTTGACTTGCATTGGCTGTAGGACCTTTTACCGCAGCGTTGACTGGGGTTGACCAAGTTTGACTAAATAATTCAGGATTATTTTGGGCTACTTTTGTTTGTCTTTGGAGGCCAATTTGACGAGGTTTGACCGAGCTCAATTGGAGGAATTTTTCTACTATCTTGACCAATGTTGATTTTCTAGTTAGGGCATGTTGTTGACTACTGTTTGAGTGGACTTTTTTGACAGTGATTGGGCAAGTAAATTTTGTATGATGTATTCTCTTCTTTGCTAAAATTTTGAAGAATAATAAGAATATTTAATCAAATGGTTTTCTCCAAATTGAGGTTTTTCCCTAACATCCACTAAATATTGTGTCCTCTTGTCTTGGCTTGTCTTCTGTTTATTGTTCATGTTCTATCTGTATTTAATATCAATGTTTATGTGATCGTTAATTTGGAAATTGGTATTGGGATAATAAGAAAAATTGAAGTAAATTTCTCTAAATCATAGAATATACCATTGTCATTTAAAATTAACATGGTATCGGAGCTGAGTTGAAGACAAAGCCCAAGCAAGAGTGAGAAAATATATCACTGGTCATGGAGAAGATTCAATGGCCTCCTCATCTTACTTCAAATCTGATGACAAGCTCAATGATAAGTCTGATTATCATGCATGGAAGATGTCTCTTGACTTGAATTTGGAAGATCATGATGCTATGGACTATGTGCAGGGAAAGATTACTGAACCTCCTTCAAATGCATTGGCTACCGCTAAGACAAAGTACAAGAGAGTTGAATTCAAAGCTAAGAAGATCATCAGGGATTCTATTTACAAGCATTTAGTTGTTTGCATCTCCGATCTGGGCACATCTAAGGAGATGTATGCCAAGTTGGTTAGCATGTTTAAAGCTAGCAATGAAAACCAAGTTCTCTTTCTCAAGAACATGTTGAAGGACATAAAGAAGGGAAGAGGATAAGATATCCAGTCCTACTTCATGTGGATTGCTGGAATAAAAAATGATCTTCTATCTATTGGAGAAGTTATAGTTGACAAGGAGCTCACTCTCATTTCCCTTGGAGATCTCCCTCGTGAATGGGATGTGTTCAATACTACTATGATCAACAATGACCACATTCCAGGTTTTGATGAATTCTTGACTAGGTGTATTCAAGAAGAGATAAGGATGATGGAGAGAGACATGCCTTCAAATAGGAATGCTCCTATTGCATTCTCCTCTCATGCTATAAAGAAGAAAAATGTAGGTTCAATGAAGAAATTCCAAGGAAGACCGGGATTCAAAGATGGAAGAAAGGGTAGATGCTTCATTTGTAATAGGTTTGGCCACTATGCTAGGGTGTTTCCTAATAAAAGGTATACACCTCGGGATGATGAAAACAACAACCGCAACAATTTCATGGGCAACAACAATCAAATGAATGACATGTTCAACAACAAAGGAAAAAGGAATGCTCCCACTACTCAACATGGAAATGGTCGACCTCCCAAAAGATCAAGAAACTCCAGGTATGATGAATCTAATGTTGTAGATAACAAGCAAAAATAATTTTATCTTATATCTACCCTCTACTACCTCCCCTCCGGATACCAAGGGAAATTGGTTGATTGATAGTGGTGCCTGAAGGCACTTCACTGGGTATAAGGAAGCTCTTTCAAATCTAATAGAAAAGGATATAAATTTTGAAATAATTCTTGGAGACAATGTTGAAAATGGAAACAAGAAATGCTAAAAATAGAAATGCTAAAAATAGCATTGCTATAAATGGCAGCTTAGGTACCAGTGTTGGACATAGCAACAAGGAATGAAAAATGTAAGTGATAAAAATAGCATTTCTATAAATAGAATTTCGGGATGGATTCCGATTTTAGTTAGTCCTTGAACTAAAATAGTGAAGTAAAATTCGAATTTGATCTTAGCAGCTGTTTGTAAAATAATTAATTAATTCATCTTGAGTTAATTAGTTGTAGAAAATCAAACATGAAATCTATGTGGGGACATGCAACAGTTTCTCCATTGATTGAGGAATTTATCCATTAGTTAAAGAGATAAGGATGAGTTGTAATTAGTTGGCTCAGTTAACTGAGTCAAGTCTAGTTAGATTAATTCAAATAGTTTGTTGAATTAATTGTGAGTTTAGTTAGTTAATGCTTGCATGGATGTAACTGCTACACTTCAGATAACTGAATATTCTCTCATAAATAACTCATGCATGTCAGTTCAGTAAGAGACCTAGTTGAGATCAGAGGATGGGACATTGTACTATTAGTTGGAGGATTTTTCCTATATAGGAAACTCATCCATGCAGAAGGATTCATATCCTTTAGGATTGTGCAGTTAGATCAGAGGTTAGTGAGTGTGTGAAGAGGCCAATTCACACAGGTCGCATCACTGGACCCCAAGGAAACTGCGCAAAAAAATAGGAGGCTTGGAGGGCAGAGGAGAAGGTTTGGAGAAGCCTTTGACTGTCTATGAGAAGTATTGTTTGATTGCAGAGAGAGTAGGATAGATTGAGAGCTAATTCTTTTTGTAACTTGAACAATATTTCCACTTGTATGCTAATACAGAGATTGGCGTTTTAGGCTGAGGATTTCCCCGGGTTATTTCTTCTGTGTTATGTGTGATTGATTTCTCATTCTCAGTTATATGTGTTCTCATTGATCGTGACCAATTTGATTAAGCATCCACAAAGTTTGTTGTAGAAGTAAATCTTGTATTTTGCCTTAGTACATTGCATAATTTGTTGATCTACAGTGGGAATTTCTATAGACAATGCCACCTATTCCATGAAAGGAGCTGGGAATGTTACTCTTCAGTTGAATCAAGGAAACACCATTCATCTACAAGAAGTACTATATGTATTGATGTAAAGAAGAACCTGGTATCTATCTCGATGATGGAGGACAAAGGATTCAAGGTGGCATTCGTTGATGGAAAGAAATGTGTTTGGAAAATAAGCTTCAAAGAAGCATTTGCTCTTGGGTTGAGGGTTGACAACCTATATCAAGTTGGAGGAAGTCCATTGGGAGCTATGTCTTGCGACACTTCTCTTCAATCAAAATTATGGCACCAGAGATTTTCTCATCTTCATTATAAGGCTCTACTCGATGTAAGAAAGATAGTGATAGGTATGCCAAAATTTAAAGTAGAATATGAAGGTGTTTGTCAGGGTTGTGCCAAAGGAACACATACAAGGGGATTATTCCCCTCAAGTGATAGCAAGACTACCGAAATTTTGCAATTGGTTCATTCTGATATGTTGCTTGTGAAATATTTGGGAGGATATTTATATTATGTTGTCTTTGTGGATGACTTATCTTAGAAAATTTGGATTTATTTCTTGAAGAAGAAGGATGAAACGTTCCAATGTTCCCACTCTTTCAAAGCCTTGGTTGAAAATCAAACATGGAAGAAGATCAAAATATTAAGGACCGATAATGGAACCAAATATGAATCAAATGAGTTCAATGACTATTGTAGAGAAGCTGGCATTAAGAGGGAGACTACTACTGCATATACTCCCAAGAAAAGTGGATTTGATGAAAGAAATAATCATTCCATTATAGAAGTCACCTGTGCCATGAATCATGATCAAGGCCTTCCGAAGTTCCTATGGGGAGAAACTACCAACACTACTGTGTATGTTAAAAATAGATGCCCTCATCAAGCATTGGACTCTAGAACTCCTGAATAATTTTTCACCGGTAAGAAAACTGATGTTTCTCATTTTAGAATTTTTGGTAGCCTATATATTTCCATGTACCGAAAGAAAAGAGAAGCAAATTGGATGCAGCTAGGAAGAAAGGAATATTTGTGGGCTACAATGAAAATTCAAAGGCATGTAGATTCTATGTGCATGGTCAAAGAGAAGTGGAAATAAGTCATGATGTCAGCTTCGATGAAGATGTTGCCCTTGGGAGGATTAGGGACCTTCCTATTCCAAGGAATGACAAAGAAGAAAATACATGAAATTAGGGAGAATCGCAGGATGAGCTGATGCCCGATGCTGAAGGACCGATGGATCACATTGATCCAACTCCCCATGGGCCTTCATCTTGAAAAAGGAGACCCTCATGGCTTAGGGACACTCTTGAAGATGTCGAGAGACATATTGCACCAAGGGGGACATTTCGTGAACGTAAGAAGCTGAATAGGTACCAAGGGTACTTGGCTGCCATGAGCAACATGGTTCAAACTAAGCCTTGCACATTCAAAGAAGCAGTGAAGTACCAAGTTTAGAAGGATGCTATGAACGAAGAGTATGAGTCGAATATGAAAAATGATGTCTAGGATGTGGTCCCTAGACCTAAGGACAAATCTCTTGTCACCGAAAAATGGTTCTACAAGATAAGCATGGAGCTGATGGAAGTGATGAAAAGCTGAAGGCTAGGTTTGTTGCTCAAGGCTTCTCTCAAAAGGAAGGTGTGGACTATGATGAGATATTTGCACCTGTTGCTCGATATACCACCATCTGTTCGATCATTTCCCTTGCTTCCTCTCAAGGATGGAATTTACATCAAATGGATGTCAAGACTGCCTTCTTGCATGGCTCACTTAAGGAGGAAGTCTATTTTGAACAACCTAAGGGCTTCGAAGTTCAAGATCGGGAGACACATGTATGCAGATTGAAGAAAGCCCTCTATGGGTTGAAGCAAGCTCCCCGAGCTTAGTATGAGAGGATAAAAAACTATGTGATGAAGCTAGTTTTTACAAGAAGTGAAGCTGATCCAAACCTCTACTTCAAGATTGAAAATGATAGACCTCTCATCTTGGTACTTTATGTGGACGATCTCTTTTTGACAGGTGCAAACCCTCTCATTCATTAATTCAAGAAGAAGTTGGCTTCTGAATTCGAGATGAAGGACCAAGAAATGATGTGCTACTTGGTAGGCTTGGAGGTTTGGGAAAAGCTAGGTGAAAATTTCCTTTCCTAAGGAAAATACATTGTGAAGCTACTTGAAATATTTGGGATGGTGGATTGTAAGTCCATGACTACTTCGATGTAAATCAACTTCAAGAAGTTATGTGGAAGTGTTGCTCGGCCTAATTTGGGAAATCCTTATAAGTATCCTCAACTCGTGGGGGCCTTGATGTTCATAGTGAACTCCCATTCGGACATATGATTTGCAGTGAATACATTGAGGTAATTTATGGTCGAGCGTCATCGCATACATTGGATTGATGCCAAGAATCTCTTGAGATATCTCTGGGGCACAACCACCTATAGACTAAGATACACTGTCGATATTTTTGAGGCTCCATGGTTATTCTGATGCTAGCTAGTTTGGAAGTGTGGTGGATCGTAAGAGCACATCAGGATGTTGCTTCTCACTAGGTTTTTCTTCGATATCGTGGATGAGTAAGAAGCAAAAATCAGTTGCTTTGAACACTGTCGAGGAAGAATATATTGCTGCTAATATGGCCTCTTATGAAGTTGTTTGGTTGAGGAAGCTCTTTAGTGATATGTCTGAGCATGTGTTGGATACCATCGTGATCTATTGCGACAACCAAAGTAGGATTCGTCTTTATGATAATCCTGTGTTTCATGACCCCTCCAAGCATATTGATATAACATACCACTTTGTCTGGTATATGGTACAACGGGGAGCAATAAGGCTCCATCACATTGGGACTGATGAATAGGTTACTGATATTCTTACGAAGCCCCTCAGGATGGTCAAATTCTTAACCTTCCATGAACGACTTGCAGTCGTGGAGAGAACCTCTTATGAGGGCCCTATTTGAGTTGGATATTGAGCTCTAGGAGCTTCAGGGGGCTTGGGGTACTTATTGGAGCTATGAACGAACATAGGGTGAGTGGTTCACGTTCCCCTAGTGGTGCGCTGTGTACATGGTGAGTGGTTCACCTTCCCATGTGATACCCAATGATGGTTGATATATGCATAGGATGAGTGGTTCACCTTCTCCTATGGCATATTAGCAGGATGAGTAGTTCACCTTATCCTACTGATACATCCTATCCATGCAGTCTGAGACTCATGGGAAGTACATCTCATATGGCCAATGAGTTGGGGAAATGAGGATAGGGACCATAGTACTACCGATGGATCCATCATGTACTATCGTACTCCCGATGCTAGGATGTTTGATATTGATCTGGGATCAATGGAGATTGACTTCAGGTCAATGGAGAGTGGTATGATATGCTCTCGATCATTTCTTCTTCATTATGTATTCATGGTTCAACAGAGCGGGGATGACAAATATGGCACATATTGACAGATGGTTTGGCAGGTGGATTTCTCCCTAGTTGAGAGGGAGTGTTAAAATTGGAAACTAGGGCAAAAACCACCATGGAAAACTCATATGATGGAGATGACATTTTATTGGATTCCTCTTTTTGGGAGGTGCAATAGTTATCTAAAGATCATCTCATTCTGACAAGTAGAAATGGGATTATGAAATTATTTATTCTATAGAAAAATTGTTAAGGTCGGCCAGAAGTCTAATGTAGGCTCATGAAGGCCAACATACATGTCTCTTCACCCTCAACGTTGTGTATAAATAGAAGACAAATTTTCCTCATTTTGACACTCCATCAACACATCTTTCTCTCTCTTCTTCTCATTGGTTCGTACAAAAAACATGATCATCTCTCTTCTTCATGCATTGACTAGAATTATTGGCAGAAAATCACAGATCTGTTTTGGGCCAATTGTAGGGACATTGACCAGTTTTGACCGAGGGTCAAACCTTCTCCTTTGACTGCATTTTTTGGGTATAAAATCTGATATCTAAAGGCCGTATCTCTTAGCACATAAATCGAGGAAATTGCAGCAATTTGACCTACATTGACTACAGGACCTTTCACTGTAGTGTTGACCTGCATTGACTGAATAATTCATGACTGTTTTGGGTTGCTTCTATATGTCTTTGGAGGCCGAGTTGACTAGGTTTGACCTAGCTCAATTGGAGGAATTTTTCTGCTGGTTTGACCAACGTTGTATTTCTGGTTAGGGCATCCTGTTGACTATTTTTTGACTGGATTGTTTTTACAGTGATTGGGTAAGTAAATTTTGTATGATTTAATCTCTCTCTATGCTGAAATTTTGAAGAACAATAAAATATTTGATCAAAGGGTTTTCCCCATGTTGGGGTTTTTCCCTGACATCCTCAAAATATTGTGTCCTCTTGTCTTGGCTTGTCTTCTGCTTATTGTTCATGTTCTATCTGCATTTACTATCAATGTTTATGTAATTGCTAATCTAGAAATTGGTATTGGGCTAAACAGAAAAAATGAAGTAAATTTCTCTAAAGCATAGAACATACCATTGTTATGTAAAATTAACATATATATAACCCCATATCACGCAATAAGTGATACAGGGGAGCATATCTCAACCCATCATATTGCCTAATGATATTCCCAACAATGACCCTTAAGATTCATGTGATAGAACACCTACATCTTAATCTGAGCTTGAGAGAGATGCCTGACTTACTAAAAGGTAAGGATCATATGCTCCCAAGCCTCATCAACCCGTTTTCCAGATAGAGAGGGACAATACCAACAAGCCCAACTAGTGGGTATGATGCCAACTGGGGTATACTATGAAAATACCAAGATATGGGAGAAACATATCCAAACCTATGGGTAACAAATAGGGGTGATACCCTATTGTCCAGAGATCCCCCAACCCCAATATTCCTCTATCTCAATTCCACACCCTGGGTGCTTGAATAGGAGGGAAGAGCTGGCCCAATGTTCTCGATCAACAATGTTCTCTGTAGATCATAAACATATCATTGTGTTGGGTAATAATCATGTCTCAATAGCAACTATCTCCTGTTCATATAGTACATAAAATTAAATATCATATTAGAACAAAAATATACATATAACAAAAAGGATACCATAGTCATCCTACCTCTCATGAAGGTGCCAAAACCACAAGCCTAAGCTTGTCTCGTACAACAACACTGTCTCAATGAAGATATATTATTCCTAGCTATATGCAAGATTCTCTGCCAATCAATTCCCACTCTTTGTCATCGTAATGTGTCCATGTCATATCCAGATCTTGCTCAAAACATATCTCCAAAAATATTTTTCATCTCGCCTCATAGCTAGTCATGCTAGCAACATTGAACTCAACCTTGGTCATGTTCAAAGCTACAAACTTCTCATCCAAAACATCATGGTAGATCTCATATTAAGGAAGCACCCAAATGTTCTTATCTCATCAACAATTATCCCAAACAACATCAATACCTCCATGTAGTCACATATTATAGGAAGAATGTCTCAGGACAAAAATAAATCGTTCATGCTTCAACAAGAGTTGAAACATCAATGCTTCAATCAACTTCGGTTGTGAAATCAAGTTCAATATTATCTCTTCACAACTTCTTGAAATTCAATCAGAGTGTCCAAGGATTTGCATTTCCACTTTCAAAAAATTCTTCAATAGCTTCACAATATATATTTTCTTTTCCAAACATCAAAATTCGATTCATCATGCCATGATTGTTCATTTTGAACTTTAGAGGCCATCTCCCTCTTACTTTGATCATCAGGGGCTCATTACTTGTCAAGAGTAGATCATCAGTCTATAAAACCAAAAATCAAAGTCATACCTTGGACCACTTTTAAAGTAGAATTTTGGATCAACAACACATCATCTTGGCTTCACTAGATAATGGTCAATGCAGACACACTAGGCTTAGGGAACTTGCTTCACACAATGCTTTCTATAAACATAACACTTTACCTATCCAATATGATCAACATTACATAACTCAACATTGTGCAATCAAATCAATTAAGTTAGCTTCTCAAAGTTTAGAATCCAGATAAAAAATAATATCAAACTTATCAATATCATTATATTCTTTGGACCAGGTGATAGATATAGCTCACATCCAAATATCAAGTTATAACTTCATCTATTTTCAACTCAACAAATTATCATTAAACAATGTCAAACCAAACTTCATCAAGTCATATTGATGATCGTAATATAAATAATTTCTGTTACTAGATGCAAATGCATACATCAAGGATAAGTCATGCACATTCCATCCATTTAGTGAGAGATTAGTTCATACAATTCTCAATGCTTCAACTAATGTGTTAAAGCTAATGATGTCACTGAAAGTCACTATGCCCATACAACACTATTGTCAAGGAAAATCATCAGTCATCAAATAAAATAATTAGTCATTAGGTCAGATCCCTAATTTGCTATCAGAGTGAGATCTATAGCCCAAAACATATGTCAACATCAACTCAAATTTCTAAATCATTATCAATCATAATTTGAAAACTCCAAACACTACTTATCTATATCAATCAACCAAATCTAGTCAAACCCTTTCCACCGTTGTCAAATAATGTCATAAACAAGCTTCAATCGTTAAATCATAATGACATGTTGATATGCATATCTCGGTCACCTGCAAACACGAGTTTAGTCAACATATTCACATTATAGTAAGACAAATATTCAAACTTCCCTACTCATACAACTTTTTGTTGTCTGCTCCATGTCTGTAGGACTGAAATCCTTTGGGTGAACTTCTAATTTCATGCACAAAATTTCACTTTTTTGTCCTCCAGGCATAATCACACCCACAGTCTTTCTTCCATGTAGTTGAGAGGCTACATTCACATCCTATTTATTCCATGTGACTGAGGATTAGAGTAAGAGAAAAATCTCTCTTCTCAAATCAAGGCTTTGTGGTAGACCAACAATATCATATATTTGTCTATTCATGCCCATAAATCATACTTCAACAATAAGGAATCTTAAGTATATATAATGCAAATGATAATAGGAGTAAGGATATTGTAAGGAGATTCTCCCGATACATGGGAAACCACTTCAGTCATCTTCATTCAAGTCATTAACCTGCCTATAATACTGTCATGTATTGGTAGATCTGCTAGATCATAAAGTGAGACTATATCACATATTTATCATGGTCATATCATGTTAGCATTGACTACTTCACCATTACACAATGACATCAATATTTCATGAAGGGTTAGAGTCAATGATCCAGGTGGATGTTGGTGGCCACCCACCTATCCCATTTAGACCCCCGCAACTGTCTCTTTCAGTTTTTCAGTTTCCGTAATTGTAGCACAATTTACTATTTTTAGCAGTTTTTCGGGTCCTGAACTTTCGGAGC